>CM069910.1:52038506-52326332 GCA_036172215.1 Camellia granthamiana
TAGGTTGGTGAAGGTTTGACATATCTTGATACTGAGAGAGCTTTTTTGGGAGCAAACTGACATGAATTTATGAGGACATAGACTTTGAATGAGTGTTGATTTGAAAGTTTTTGATGGGTTTGGTTGATAATGATGATGAAGAAAATGGGTGAATTAGTGATGCTCAGATTAATCTAAGAACATCTGTTGAAGTTACTCTCTTCTCTCTTACTCTGTTTTTGTTCTGTTGTTCTTGTCTCTCTCTCACTTGGTGTTTTTTTTTTCAAGAGCTTTTTGCGAGCAAACCCACATGAATTTATGAGGAAATAGACTCTGAATGAGTGTTGATTTGAAAGTTTTTAATGGGTTTGGTTGATAGTGATAACGAAGAAAATGGGTGAATTGGTGATGCTGAGATTAATTAAGAATATTTGTTGAAGTTACTCTCTTCTCTCTCACTCTGTTTTTGTTTTATTGCTCTTGTCTCTCTCTCTCTCTCTCTCTCTCTCTCTCTCTCTCTCTCTCTCTCTCTTTTCCCCCACCAAAACGATGTCGTTTTGGTGAGTTTAAATCTCAGCCCTTGGTTTGGTGAGTGGGCCACATGTCGGCTGCTTGTCCTTTACTGTAGGAGATGATTGTAGGGGTATTACTCTAGAGGATCTTAACACTCTACAGTCCCCCTCTCTTACCTACTACACAAAAGAGGATGAAGTAATGAATCCCTTCTTTTTATTTTAATCTAATTCTTTACTAATTGAATCCGATCAATAGATGAAATTTGTTATCAATAAGCTATAAAGGAAATTGAAGAGATAATTGAAGAGTTGATTATCGCATTTTGTAATTTTTAATGAATCAGTAATTGGATTATGCCTTAACACTATCGCACCTAGATATTATCAACGATTTGTGAGTGATTGGAGCATAAGACCAAAATAAGGAAACATAATATTATTTTAATAATATATATTAATATTTTTTCTCAAACTCAAGTGAAAAGATCAATTTAAGTTTGAAAAGAAAAATTACAAAATAAAAAACAGAGGGCATGTAACTTTGATTTTTTATTCTAACATGATATCAACGATTGATACTAAATGGTCTGCTCAGAGAGTTCAGGGCTAACTTCTATACACACATATTATATATATATATATTTATTTATTTAAAATATGGTGGTAATTCTTGGAGCTCATTCAATAATGTACAAGCACGAAATAATTCTTCTCGTATAATCCTGTTGATCAAGATTGCGCTCCTCCGTACGACGTTGCCTTACTCCTTGAAAACACAAATGTGAGCTAGCCGGCAGGTGTGTGCCGGATACCTCTCCGATGCCTAAGTCAGCAAAATAGACAAATAGACAAAAAGCTCTGTGTATTCGGGAATCAAAGTTGTGTTACCTCTCCAAAGGTGATGTTATGAGCTTTTATAAGTTTCGCGTGGCACAATCCAAGTAGGACTTTTACTCCTCCATGTAGAGTCCTCCTAGGAATCACATTCTTGAAAGATAATGTCTATCCTTCAACACCCCCCCTCACTGCTGAAACCAAGTGAGATGGTTTGACCATGGTCGGATTCTAATAGGACCAAGGTAAGCATGGCTATGTTGAGCCGCAGAGTAGACCAAACTATAGTTAGTTCGGTTCTTCCTTTCACTGCTCTTACCTCGGTTTCTCATGTACAAACTATGGCGTGATTAGACCGTGCTAACAAATAGCAATGTTCCGACCGAGCTAACCATAATACGCCATGACCAGGCTAACTCTGAGTATGGTGACCGGACTAATTTCAAAGCTTCTTTAGACCGGACTATCTATAAGGCTCTTTCGGACCAGGATAAGAAAAGAGGGCTCTCTGGGACTAGGATAACAACAGGGCTTACTGGGACCGGACTAACTATAAGCCCCTTTCATCCAGCCCTTCTTACTGTGGCCCAAAGAACGGCCCGTTTACCCAGCTCGGCCCAATTTAGGTATAAATTACCCTCTCAATTGCCCTTTAATTCCATCTGCGCAGCATGATAGGGATTTACCTGTTTTACCAGCCGAGCTAAAAAATTTTGCCTTACAACCGAGCTAAAACTTTTAAGCCTTTCCAGCCGAGCTAAAACTCTTTAGCCTTTCCAGCCGTGCTAAAATTCACACCGGGCTCTACCTATCCGGTCAAAACGTCTCTTCAATCACAGCAACTGAATCGCTTCTCATTCCAAGGACACGTGGCATGCTCTCATTGGCTGAGGGCAGCTGTCACGCCGTCTTCGTACCTCGTGTTTTTTGAACAGTCCCGCCCAAACTTTGGGCTTTTCATCAAAACTCTTTCGTTCTCTTTTGAATCACTCTTATACTATTCATCTCCTTCTCTCTCTCTCGTTTCTGAGCCTCTATAGTTCCTCAACCTTGCAACTACAAAGCTCGTGCTTCCTTCTAGTGCCATTTCCATCTTCCAGTTCCTCTTGACCTGGTAAGCTATCTGCCTTGTTTTTGTTGTTTTTCGCACTTGTTTTTTTACAATCCACAGTATATTGTTTGTGTTTTCACAAAACAAATTTTCTACTTAGCCATGCGTTTTCTAGAAAAAAACTTAGTAATAGAACCACTTGAATTTATGAAATAATCTGACAAACATTGGTTTCGATCCAAAATCACATTGTAACCAGACTAAAAAGTTATTTGTAGTTGATGTCAAACTAGCCAGACTAACCAACCGAACTAACACGCTATGCCAGTAGTTTCAATAAGTAAAACCACCTTTTTAGTCAACTAGCCAAGCTATCGAACCGTACTAGGTCTGTGCAACAGCAGGCTTGAAAGCCTCAACCATGACCGAGCTACAACTTGGGGCTAAACCAGCCTTCTTAGTCTAGACCGAACTAAGAACGCTGCCCCTAGAGGCTCAACCGGGCTAACAAATGCCTTGCTCAAAACCGAGCTAACAAAACCCTTTGCTGAAACCGAGCTAAGACCCGTAGCATCTCACATAGCCGAGCTAGGACTTCATTTATCTTGCCTTTATTTCTTTTAGCACGATCCAACGATCTGTGCGTAACGCCTTTCTTTTTTCACTTTGCAGACTTAGGTTGCCAGGCACTCCTTCGCAAGCTCAACCGAGCTACTCAGCGTCATTTTTCGACCGAGCTAATACCTTTAATTTATACATAACTTAAAACTTCATGGGTAAATACAGATTTTTAGTAAACACCCCAAGCGGTATGGCCGAGTTCCAAAGGGACTACCATATCCCTGACGATGTCCATCTCACTTTAGCCGAGCTAGATGTCACACTTTGGGGAAACCCTGGTTTTGTTCCTTTTACCCTCCTTTCCATCGTAGAAACCGGCCTAAGATTCCCTGTACATCCTCTTCTCTGTGAATTCCTTAGGCAGACCAACCTTAGCCCTACCCAACTTTCCACCAACTCTTATCGCATAATAAATGGTATAGCCGAGCTAAACCGCCGGGGCTGGCCTTAATATTGGTCTTTCCGAGCTTTTCCATCAATACTCCATAGGATCGACCGAAGATGGTTGGGTTTACTACTTAAGAATAAGGCGCCGGCGTGAAAAGATAATAAAAGATACCCCGGATAAAGATGTGAATGACGATGATTTCTTCTGGGTATCTGGGAATTTTGAGGATCAACAAGCCCAGATACCAGGTGACAGAATAAATTGGAACAAGGGTGTAGTCGGTAGGACTACCTCGGTCCGAATCCATGCTTTTCTTTACCTCGGTTTTCTTTATCCTGAACTGTACTAACTGTTACCCTTCTTCATGCAGACTTGAACTTTCTTAAGTCCCAGTACAGCTATCCCAACTTGAATATACTGCGCGCCGCACTACAATATCCCGAACGGAGCTGGGCTAAGCTACTCAATTTTGAACCGACATAACCGATATAGTAGCAAACGAAAGACCATGGTAACCGACTTTTTGTTGGAAGCTTCTCCTGAACCGGATCCAACCTTGCCCCAAATCAACTTGATCCCACTAACTGCCGAGCAAGAAATGGCCAAGAAGAAAGCCGTGCGGGCCCTTCTGACCGAAACCCCAACCAGACCGAGGTACCTCTAACCGGTCAAACTCAGGAGACCGTTGTGGCCCCCCCCCCTTCCATCCCGCCAACCCTCAACATCTCGCCCAAATAAGCATGCCTGGACTAACCCAACCGAGCAACGCCTTGTTGATGAAAATGAAACCGTGGTCCCACAAACCACTCCACCACGCTCTCCACCGAGCCCACAACCGGAGCGTTCGGACCGGGCTAGCTCCTCCAAGTGGGCTCCAAAGATCACCTTCCAGAACCGAGCCATCAAGGATACTGATTCAGTGGTCGCTGAGAAAGACCACTTAATGGCATTCAATCTTGCCAAAGGCGTATGCCTTCCAGCCGATATGTCACACCACGACCACCTAACCGAGCTGAAAGCAATCCATTCTTCCACAAATTCCATGGTGCTGGCAAGTTGCCCCTTTGCTCATTTTTTTAATCTATACGACTTTCTGCTCGGTTTCACTTTAAAAGTTTCTTACTATCCTCTTGCAGGCCCATACAGAAGAACCACATTGCTCACAAGCGAGTGTTGGAACTTCAAAAAATCACCAGGCAAGCCATGGCTGAGGCTAGTGAAAGAACGGCCGAACTAGAGGAGGCGAAAAAACAAATAGCCGAGCTGAAAACCGAGAACGGTCGCCTCACCGGTCTTGTTAGCTCGGCTGAAGAGGACAAGAAAAAGGCCGTGGCCGTGGTAAAAGATAAGTATCTACGTGAGCTTGCCAAGCTCGAGGGAAAAAAGAATGCCGAAATGTCAAAGCTTGAGAAGAAGCTGGAGGACGCAGAGGACCGTGGCTTTCGAGAAGGCGAAGCCTTGTACATCAAGCAGTGTGAAGCTGCAAAAGACCTCTTCTTTAAGTGCGGGTGGAGGGTTGCTGTGGTGCAGCTCGGTTATGGGCCTGAGACCGAGGTCTTCAATCCTCCTCAATACTTCATACTGAGCTCATTGGCGGAGTATGCTGTTACTACTCAGCAACAATTTCTCAAAGCCTCAGACGATGAAAAAACCATGCCCAAAGATACCCCGGTCGTCAATGATCCTGCCAATCAGTCAGCTCGGGCGAAGCCAACAGTGGAAGATCTAACCGATGAGCTACCAACTGAAACTGTGCTCCCAACTGAGACTGTGCTCACGACCGAGATTGTGCTTCCTACTGAAACCAGGCTCCGAGTTAAACTGGATGCTGATCTTGACGACCTATTTACCTAATTTTGTATTTCCTTCTTTCTGCTTTTGGACAAGAATTGTAACCGGGCTACGGCCCCATATCCTTGTACTTTGACTTTGCATGATCAATGAAATCTCTTTTGTTCCAACTGTTATCTCAGTTTATTTCCATGTTTGTACTTGCTTTCTTACTGAAACCAGAATGAAGTATAACATTCTCTGGCCGAGATACTTATCTCGGTCTTGACCTTGAAATCTTTGGTTTTACCTGCCAATCTTTTCAGTCTAGGTCTTTTACCTCGGCTGAAGATCACAACAAATGGTATTCCAACCAACCACTCTTCAGCCTTGATCTTTATCTCTGTTGAGGAGTACTAAGTGTTGGTTTTTCCAGCCAACCACTCTTCAGCCTTGATCTTTATCTCGGTTGAAGAGTACTGAGTGTTGGTTTTTCCAGCCACCACTCTTCAGCCTGATCCTTATCTCGGTTGAAGAGTACTGAGTGTTGGTTTTTCCAGCCAACCACTCTTCAGTCTAAGTCCTTATCTCGGTTGAAGAGTACTAAGTGTTGGTTTTTCCAGCCAAACTTCCTGCAGCTTGGATCCTTATCCTGGGCTTAGGAGGGGTGTTGGTTTTTCCAGCCAACCTCTAAGTTGGTTTTTCCTGCCAAACTTCCTGCAGCCTGGATCCTTATCCTGGGCTTAGGAGGGGTGTTGGTTGTTTCAGCCAACCTCTAAGTTGGTTTTTCCTGCCAACCTAAAGTAAAGTGTTTGGCTTTTCCTGCCAAACTTCCTGCAGCCTGGATCCTTATCCTGGGCTTAGGAGGGGTGTTGGTTGTTTCAGCCAACCTCTAAGTTGGTTTTTCCTGCCAACCTAGAGTAAAGTGTTCGATTATTGCGACCAAACGTCCTACAGCCTGGATCCTTATCCTGGGCTTTAGGAGAGGACAAAGTTGGTTATTCCGGCCAACTCTGTTTTTGTTGCCCCTAGTTTTACTAAAACAACTTTACAGAATAAAACAATTATGCTGAAAAGAAAACTACTTGTTTTATTGAGAAAAAGAAAAATTACAAGTACTGAAAAGCTAAAAATAAAATAGTTTGAGATTGGCAGTGTTTCATGGCCTGGGAATGGCTTTGTCGTCCTTGTCTTCCAATTGGTATGCCCCTTTTCCCGGCTAACCCAACCACTTTGTAAGGTCCTTCCCAATTGGGGCCCTAACTTGCCATCTCCTGGTACCAAGGTGTTTCCCATCACTTTGTGCAGTACCCAATCTCAGATCTTGAATTGCCTTGGATGCACCGTCTTGTTATACTTTCTGGACAACTCTTGTTGGTACGAGGCAATGTGAACCAGTGCTTTTTCTCTTCTTTCTTCCGCAAGGTCGAGCTCCAATGCTATGGCTTCTCCATTTAAGTCTGGATCAAAATTTTCGCTTCTAATTGTAGGGAGGCCAACTTCTAGTGGGATTGCTACTTCCATGACAAAGGCTAAAGAGAATGGTGTTTCTCCTGTTGATTGCCGAGGTGTGGTACGGTAAGCCCACAAAACATGAGGAAGTTCTTCAGCCCACTTGCCCTTTGCCTTTTCTAGCCTTTTCTTCAGTTCATCCAAGACCACCTTGTTTGATGCCTCTGCCTGGCCATTTGCTTGGGGATACGCCGGTGTAGAATTGTAGAACTCTATCTTGTACTCTTCACAAAAGCCTCTAAAGATTCTGCCATCAAACTGAGTGCCGTTGTCTGATATTAGGGCCTTTGGTATGCCGAACCGAGTGATGATATTCTGTCAGACGAACTTCTTCACATCCTTCTCTTTTATCGATGCTAGTGCTTCTGCCTCCACCCACTTTGTGAAGTAGTTTGTTGCTGCAAGGAAGAACTTTCTGTTGCCGGGTGCTGTTGGAAGTGGTCCTACTATGTCCAAGCCCCACATTGCGAAAGGCCATGGACTTGTTAGTGGTAGGAGTTCTCTGGCAGGCTGATGTATTTGGTGTGCGAACTTCTGACATTTCTCGTACTTCTTCACATATTTTTCTGAATCTGCTTGCATGTAAGGCCACCAATATCCTTGCGAGATTGCCCTGTATGCCAATGATCTTCCCCCTTGGTGGCTTCCGCATACACCTTCGTATATCTCGAACAAGAATGCTTCAACTTTGCTAGGATGAACACACTTTAGGTAGGGTCCTGTGAAGGATTTCTTGTACAAGCCCATTGATAGGGAGAGCCAAAATCGCTGTGACTTTGCTCTGATTTTGTTGGTTTCTTTCTTTTCTTCTGGTAAGATGCTGTTTTTAAGAATAGTATGATGGGATCCATCCATGAAGGGCCTAGTTCGGCGCAACATACCTCTTCTGCTTCAGGTTCTTCAATGCTTGGTCTCGGTAAGTAGTCAATCAGCAACGGATGAGAGATGAAAGTATCTGTCATTGAAGCAAAGCCTGCTAGTTCGTCTGCTCTGCTATTTTCCTCCCTGCCGATCTATTCTATTCGTACTACTTCAAATTTCTTGATCTCTTTTCTGACTAAGTCTTGGTACTTAGCCATCCTGTCATCCTTTGCCTCGTAGTCGCCTGAAATTTGGTTTACCACCAGCTGTGAGTCGCTGTAAACCATTAGCTCGGTGGCCTTCATGTAGGATGCTGATTTTAAGCCTGCCAGAAGCGCTTCGTACTCCGCCTCATTGTTCGATGCGGGGAAGCCAAGGTGGACTGCTTGCTCCACTACTAGGCCATCTGGCGAGATAAGGACTATGCCAAGTCCTGCTCCATGCCTGTTGGATGCCCCATCCACAAAGAGTTTCCACATCTCTCCAACAAACAGCTTCCAGCAAGTGGAGGGATCAGATGATGCCTTGGGGTCATGAGTGTTGCTGGTGTTTTCTTCTTGGTCCATGCTTGCTGTTTGCCCCTCGCTGTCTGATTGTACCAAGTCTTTATTTGTTGGTGAGTCTTGGCTTGGTGTAGCATAGTTTGCTTCTTCCTTCCCCACTTTACTCTGGTCTGCCTTGCGACCTGTCTGGGTAACTTGTACCAGGGGTTACGTTATTCCGGCGTCAACTTCTATCCCTAGTTCGGTTGTTTCAGTCAGGTCAACTGGGCAGATATGATGACTTCCTAGGGTGAACTCTGTGACAAAGTCTGCCAAAGCTTGAGCCTTTATCGCGATTCTGGGTTGGAACTTGATATCGAATTGTCCCAACTCTACTGCCCACTTTAAGATTTGCCCAGAAAAGTTCGCCCCTTCAAACAAAGCTTTTAATGGAAAAACTATGAGGACGACTACGGTGTGGGCGTGAAAGTAGTGCGACAACTTCCTTGAGGTCATCATCAAGGCCAAGGCCAGTTTCTCTAGTGGCAAGTACCTTGTTTCAGCGCCCAGCAATGTCTTGCTGACATAAAAGATGGACAGATGTTGGATTCCTTCCGCTCGGACCAACACTGCGCTAATTGCGTGCTGTGAAATTGCCAGGTACAGAAAGAGTTCTTCTCCAGGTATTGGGGTCACAAGTAGTGGTGGAGAAGACATGTATTCTTTCAAGCTTTCCAGAGCGCGGTCGCATTCTTCGTCCTACTCGAACTTGGCTTTCAATGCTTGAAAAAATGGTCGTAGTCTGTCTGACGACCGGTTTATGAATCGGTTGAGCGCAGCTGCCATGCCGGTGAGATGTTGCACTTCTTTTACTGTGTTTGGCCTCTCCAGATCCTGAATTGCTTTGATCTGAGAGGGGTCTGCTTCTATACCCCGGTTGGTCACCAAGAAGCCCAGGAATTTGCTAGATCCTACTCCGAATGCACACTTAGACGCATTGAGGCGTAACTTGTGCTTCTTAAGGATCTGAAACATCTCACCTAGGTCCTTAAGATGGTCATTCTTATCCTTGCTCTTGACCACCATGTCGTCGATGTAAGCCTCCATTGTTCTGCCTAACAATGGTTCAAACATCTTAGTGACCATCCGTTGGAATGTTGCCCCCGCGTTTTACGGGGCCAAAGGGCATGACCTTGTAGCAGTACAGTCCTCTTGGCGTTGTGGAAGATGTGACCTCCTGGTCTGGTTCATACATAGTGATTTGATGGTAGCCTCTATACGCATCAAGAAAGCTAAATCGGTTGTGTCCCGCCGTTAGGTCTACCAGTTGGTCTATCCGGGGTAGAGGAAAGCTGTCCTCTGGGCATGCCTTGTTGACTGTTTTATAGTCCACACAGACACGCCATTTTCCATTCTTTTTTGGCACCACTACTGTATTGGAGATCCATCTGGGGTAGTGCACCTCTCTGATAGCTCCTACTTCTAGCAGGTTTTCTACTTCTTCCGCCACTATCTCGGCGTGGTGTAGTGCCGATCTGCGAGTGCGCTAAATGATTAGTCTGGCAGTTGGGTGGACGTTCAATTGGTGACAGATGAAACTTGGGTCAATGCCTGGCATGTCGTACGGTGTCTAGGCGAACACTTCGATGTTAGAGGTCAAGAATTCCATGACCTCTATTCTCTTAGTGCTGGACATAGATGAGCCAAGCAAAAAGAACTTATCCGGGTTCTTTTCATCTATTCTTACCTGTACCAAGTCTTCCATTGCCTTCTGTTCAGCAGCTTTGACAACATCCGCGAACAATTCATTGCTCTCTGGTTCTTCCACCATCTGAACAAATCCTTTGGCAGTGCGGCTGCCATTTACTGCGATGAAGCATTGCTTGGACATAATTTGGTCTCCATAGACCTCTTCAATTATCCCGGCTTCGTTGGGGAACCGCATTACTTGATGGTAGGATGACGCTACCGAGCGCATGGCATGCAGCCATGTTCTTCCCAAGATTATGTTGTAAGTGGAAGGGACTTTCAACACCTAGAATTCCACTTGTTTCTTCACGCTTCCCGCTCTGACTGGAGGATTAATCTTGCTGACTGGCCACTCTGGCATCGAGTTGAATCCAATCAGGGGAGATACAGTGGGTGCCAAGTCTTTGTCTTGTAGCTTCAACTGTTTAAATGTTTCGTGATACATTATCTCACTTGAACTACCTTGGTCGATCAAAATCCGCTTGACGTCAAAATCCTTGACTCGAACAGTGACCACCAGGGCATCATTGTGAGGGCAATATATCCTGGCCAAGTCTTTATCTGAAAAGGATATGACGTTCGTGGCCTCTGTTCTCCCATTTTTGATGGCAGGTTGAGCACTTAGTACCTCCCTTAAGTGCTCAGCCTTCTTGATTGTTCCTCTGAGCTCACATATCCGCTCAGGTTCACATACTCCATGTATCACGTTGATCACACCTTAAGGTGGAGTGTCGACCGGCATCCCATCTGGGACGTTATGGTTCTGGGGGGCTGGCTGTGTCCCTCCTTCGATGTATTTGTCCAAATGACCAGCCGCTACTAGCTCTTCCAGGTGTTGTTTCAATGGTGTGCAATTTTCAGTGCAGTGCCCCTTTTCCTTATGGAAGGTGCACCGAGATCTTTCGTCGTAGTCCTTCTGAGCCTCTCCTAACTTGGCTGGCCATCTGACGAAAGGTTCATCGTGTATCTCGCTTAGAATCTGATAGATCGGTTTTTTGAATACCGTGGTAATGGCAGTGCGGACTCTCAGCCATCTTTTATCCTGGTCTTCTCCGTTGTCCTGCCTGCCTCGTCCATTTTTGTTTGGACGTTCTACCGCGTTGACCTTAGCCGCGGTCTTTTTATCCAGTACTGCGGTTATACTAGACTTCGTTTTAGCACGGGTGCCATCCTCCTCCACCCGAATGTGCTGGTGTACCCTCTCCATTAAGGCCTCCATTGTGAGGGGTGGCGTCATGGTGATTGAGTCCCTCAGCCTGTTCCCGACTGGAAGACCTCTTTTGTACTGCGCGATGGCGAGATTGGTAGGGCAATCCCCAATCTGGTTGAAGGTCTCCCAGTAGCGACTATTGTAGGATCTTAATGTCTCCTTGTCACCCATGTCAATGGAGAGAAGCTGGTCGATCTCCACTGGCTTTTAGGTGTTCGTCCTGAACCTTGTCACGAACGCCTCTGCTAATTGTGCCCAGGAGGCGATGCTGCCTTCTGGTAGCCTTTCGAACCAGGTTAATCCTAGGTCGCCAAGGCTGGATGGGAATAGGATGCACATCAAAGCCTCATTTCGTCGATATACAGCCATAACTTGGTGAAAGTGGCTCAAGTGTGAGTAGGGGTTTGTCTTCCCCTTATACGTGATGAATTTGGGCTGCAAGAAGCCGGAAGGTAAGGGTGCGTTCTCAATTGCCGGAACGAACGGCGAGGTCTACAGTCTCGCTAATGCTTTGTCCGTAGGTTCGTAAGCAGGGCGCGGTATTGGCATTCCTACCTTGACGTTTCCATGCGTCTAAGGAGCCAACCGCTGAAGGGCAGAAACTCTGTGCGGGTCGTGTGCCCTGGCATCCTCCTTCCATCGTGCCCTTTCTTCTAGCACAGTTCGTAAGTCAGACGATCGAGGTAACTCTGTCTGTCTGGATGACGTCTGGTGCGTGTGCGAGGGCCGATAAGTGCTTCCCTCAATGTATGACCTCTCAGATCTCGTCCTCTCAGACCTGGAGTGACGAGTTCTGGAAGTCCTGGATTAAGTGTCGCCTGTTTTGAGGCTCCTACTCTCTGCTTGTGATGGCGTGGTATGCCTACTGCAATCTTCTGAGTGGCGAGAGGGTGTGTTGCCTTTACGCCCCTCTCCTGTCGCCACCCCTTTTCCCTTGATCTGGCGCTTCATGGCCTCCATATCCGCCGCCATCTTCCTTACTAGTTCATCCTGCTCTTTCACGCGATCCTCAAGAGCTTGAGGGTCGATTCTTCGCCTCTGCCTATCAGGACTTTGAGATCGATAGGGGCTATTGTTCTGCTCCCCCTTGCATCCCTCCGGGGGGTTCTGCCGCTGGGGCTCCAAGTCTGCCATGGGAGGGACAAGTGGTAAACCTTCGCGCCTCCCACCTCCTTCTGGGATTTGTCCGTCAATGGCGAACTGTGGCAACTCTTCGATGTGCGCCATTATTTCCGAATAGTGAGGATAACTTGATTAAGAGGTTTGTTCTTTCTGTTTATTCCCACAGATGGCGCCCATTGTACGAGCACGAAATAATTCTTCTCGTATAATCCTGTTGATCAAGATTGTGCTCCTTCGTACGACGTTGCCTTACTCCCTGAAAACACAAATGTGAGCTAGCCAGCGGGTGTGTGCCGGATACCTCTCCGATGCCTAAGTCAGCAAAATAGACAAATAGACAAAAAGCTCTGTGTATTCGGGAATCAAAATTGTGTTACCTCTCCAAAGGTGATGTTATGAGTTTTTATAGGTTCCATGTGGCACAATCCAAGTAGGACTCTTACTCCTCCATGTAGAGTCCTCCTAGAAATCACATTCCTGAAAGATAATGCCTATCCTTCAATACCCCCCTCACTGCTTAAACCAAGTGAGATGGTTTTACCATGGTCGGGTTCTAATAGGACCGAGGTAAGCATGGCTATGCTGAGCCGTAGAGTAGACCGAACTATAGTTAGTTCGGTTCTTCCTTTCACTGCTCTTACCTCAGTTTCTCATGTACAAACCATGGCGTGATTAGACCGTGCTAACAAATAGCAATGTTCCGACCGAGCTAACCATAACACGCCATGACCAGGCTAACTCTGAGTATGGTGACCGGACTAATTTCAAAGCTTCTTTAGACCGGACTATCTATAAGGCTCTTTCGGACCGGGATAAGAAAAGAGGGCTCTCTGGGACCGGGATAACAACAGGGCTTACTGGGACCGGACTAACTATAAGCCCCTTTCATCCAGCCCTTCTTACTGTGGCCCAAAGAACAGCCCGTTTACCTAGCTCGGCCCAATTTAGGTATAAATTACCCTCTCAAATAACAACAGGATTAGTGAAGATGGGTATTTCTTCAATGGGCAGATCCACTCCAGTTGTTGAAATAACTGTCACCCTTAGCAACACTGCAGCTCCAGACTGTAGTAACTTTTTCCACAAGGGAGGCCTTTCGATAACCATTTTGTCTCAAAACCTGTATGAAAATCTTAGCATTCCTTGTGAACTATCGCAACCCTTCTGCACCGGCCACGTCACATCTGCGCTGCGGCTGCCTCCGTATTGGGTTGTGCAATCAAATAGGTTTTTAATCGATGCGTGTACCTATAGATTATTGGAGGCATCTAATCCAAAATCAATTGACAATTAATGAATATGTCCATATGGGACAAATCGCTGCACTCCCCTGCACATGCGGTCCGATTGCATGTAGAGGTTATGAGAAACACAAGATGAAAGAAATAGACTTGGGCAAGACTTGACTCACTAGAAACCATCCAAAACCTAACTCTAATATCATGGAATAATTATTCAGTAGTCCTGGAGTACCATGTAACATAGTTTATGAAGTGCTTTCAACTAATGATGTAGCGAAAAACTTTACATGTGGGTCAATATTAACTTATTTTTATTATGTAGTTGGAAGACAAGAAATAATTCCACTAATTTGTTTTATGATTTTTCATTTACTGGTAGTACCAATACTCCAGGACTATAACTTGGAGATATAACCAAGCCAAAACTATAGTCTGGATGACGGAGAGAAACAGTGTGAGACAAGTTTGCAACATTACCTCTCCTATGTACCGGTCGCCATGCTTACGCTTACAATATAACTTGATGACAAGTATGAGGCCATGGTGTATCACTGCCGACTCGCCAATGGTGTATTGCATAGATGAGCCCCATCTCGGACTTGTTTCACCATACTCATCTGCTTTAGCTCTCTTTTCAGTTTTATCATCGTCTCCAAAAGAAACCGTAGCATAAACTTTCATTCTGAAAATTTTTCGAATGTCCTCGAGATCAAATGCTGAGATTAGGGTTACTTTGAATTTCCTGCACTCTATGAACTGCTCGCCCTCCATGTTTTATGTATATGAGAGTGTTTTCAATATATAGATGAACTTAAAAAGTGTAGAAATTGCACTTGCAAGTTATGTAGGATACAACCTTAGTGGGAAAGCAAAGAATGATGATAGAAAGTGATAGAAGTGATAATTTTATTTTTCTGTAAACATTTGGTTATACCATAAAATTTTCAAAGAAAAGTTAAAACCGTTATTTTTTTATTATTCTTTATTTTTATATTTTCCTATCATTGTCATGCTAAACAAATGCAAAACAAATTTTATTTTCTTCTCTTTTTCTCGCGTTTTTTGCCACATTGGGGTGTTTTGGAAACTCCGGTTTTAGTCACTTTTTTAGGTTTGTAGCAAAAAGTTAAAAGTTGGTTTTTTTTATATTTTTTTTCGTTTGGGAAGTTGGTCTTTAACCGCTGGTGAAATTATAATTCTATTCTTCATGGGTCAAAATGTGCTACAGGGGTGAAGTTGTAAACATTTTAAATTGAATGGGGATAGTTTGGTCATTTTATTGTGATTTGACATCATAAACAAATATTAATCAAAAAAGTCAAAAGTAACTTTTTATCAACTTTCCAAATCATTTGTCTAAAAAAACCAAAAACTTGGTTAAAAACTAAAAAGTCATTTTTTACCATCTTCTCAAAATAGACTATTACTAAGTGTACTAATAATATCCGTATGCCTCATAGAAGTATCAATAAGTTAGTTTTTAGCTGATAAACTATCTTTTTAATAAATTCCCAAAGAAAGATGCTGCATCACTTTAGATGAATTTTTTGTAAGATGAGAATTTTTTCATTGCTTTTAATATTGATACGTTCGTATCAAATTAAAACAGCAAACAAAAATCAAACTAGAGAAAAGCCAAGTAGGATAAGTCCAATTTTTGCAATCTGAATTGCATGTAGTAATGAATTGCATAATATGTCCTAGATTCCTATGACCTAAAATAATGAAGAAATTGGGGATGTATTAGTCTCACAGAACTCATAATCTAACAATCCTAGAAAACGCCCTTTCTGTACCACTTGTGGTCTAAACTTATATCAATTTATTCAAAATTAATTCGTATGATAAGAAAGGCTTAATCTTTTGTTTATCACAATCATGACACACTTTCAGCCAATAGTCTACAGAGCTTTTTAGGATGTATTATTTGGCCTCCATAACCTAAAAATTCCATTTCTAAGTCTTAATTTCACAATAGTCTACAAAGCTTATTAGGATATATTATTAGGATATATTCTCAATTTCACAATCTTTCATTAATGAATAATATATTATTCATTCATGAAAGATTGTACAACAAGAACATAAAAAACACAATAGTAAGCTCTCGTTTGGGAATATGCTATTTTAGTAACTTTTTAATTTTTTGGCTAAAATATGAAATAAAAAAATTAGTATGTTTGGAATGACTTTTTGTTTTTTTACGAAAACATGTGCAAAAAGTAGAGAAAAAAAGGGAATCTTTGGTAGTGTTTGATAGAATTTTCTAAATATGATTTGAGAGTAGAATTGTATTTTGAGTTTGTGAGTTTTGAAATTATGATTTGAATGTGAAAAATTTGTTTGATAAAAGAGTTTTGAATTGAGTGAGGAATTTTTGATGTGACATATGATATCTGATACAAAAACTTACAACTCATAACCAAATACACAACTCAAAAATATATTAAAAGCTCATAAAAAATTTCTAAAAATATTGTTTTATTAAAAATATATAAAAAAAAAGTGCCAATTGCAAAATAAATAAATAAAATTGCCATGCTCCAGTTGACCGGTTAGACGACCGGTTAAGCCAAATTTCAAAAAAAAAAAAAAAAATCCAGCCTAACACAGAGTTTTTTGCAGAGTTTTCTTTTTTGTGTGAAAATATAATTTGAAAGATGTATCCAAACATGACATTAGAATGTGGGGGTGAAATTATAGTTTGAAAATCTATCCAAACATTGCCTTTGACTTTTTTTTTTGTATAATTTGTTAGATTTTTAAATTTTTTAATAATTTTTTAACTTTTAAACAAAAATGTAATGTTGCGAAACGATATCTTAATACAACTTTAAATTATAAGAGATGTATTATCTCCAATTAGTGATCCAATTAAAAAGAGGTGCAGTTGGAGGAGTGAGCACACCAAACCCAATGACACTTCTCCAATTAAGTTGAAGGATGAGGAGCACTCAAAACTCTTAATGTTTACAATAAAAGCACAACCCAATTTCATTCAATAACATGATGATAAGTGAATGTTAAATATAGTAACTATATATTCTGTCTATCATATATATCATATTATATTTATTATCATATTTAGGATTATCATATTTAGGTTTCTCTCCTCCTATATCAAGGAGTCTTGTATACATTGTTACAATAATTATTCAACACAATAGTTGGTAGTATATTTTGTACAAACTAATCACAGTTTGACACGTGGTCCATAAGGGGAAATTTGGAGAATCAGTGAAGATCTCTAGTCATCAACATACACGTGGCAACTTGTATCAATGGCGATGGATCTGCGAGGCATAGGAACAGTCAAGATACACAAGGTGACGTGGCCAAACGGTTTCTTACAATTTAAATTCAAAATTCAGGAGGGAATCCCAACTGCAAGAGTGGTATAGTAAACTGTTCAAAGCCATGACCAATGGTAATGGGGATTACTTCGACAGTTATCATCTATTTCGATGATTATCAGCTACTTTGACAGTTATCATCAGAGCCTATAAATAGAGGAGAATGCTGATAATGAAGAACCCAGAGCCAAATCTATAAGCCAATTTATTTTGCTCTATATTTTCCTGTCCTTTACATTTCCAGTCCTTTATTTTCCAATCATTTATTTTTCTGTTCTTCACTTCCAATTCCTAGGAGTAGTTCTAAGATAGTCTGTTGCTGTAATCTCCTTCGAAGCTGTGAGAGTGCGAATGTACAAATTGTAAACTCTTGGTTGTTTAATGAAATTTGATTTCTGAAACTGTTTCTCCCTCTTTCTTTTATTTTTGTGATCAGTCTTCTGAATTTTCTTCTAAAAACAAGCCACCAGTAAAAGTCTTTTTCATTGAGGCTAAAAGAACTTTGAAGCAATCATTTGAATAATTGGTTGGCATTTACTATTTTTGTAAGGACTTATTGATCCTTGCTGGCACACTCTAATTATATGTCTAACCTTCGAAAGCCAAAAAAGCCAACATATATTTTTGACATGTCTAGTAGGATACATTATAATGGCTAGACATAAGAGACAAGGAGAAAATGAACGTCTCGAAGAAGGTGTAGAAGGAGATTTAGAAGCACATAACCCAGAGGATAATGTAATATCACATTCCATGGATGTGCCTGCCTCAAGTGATCCTCCACAAGTGGTCGAAAAGACCAGCACTTCAAAATATGTAACGCACGTCCAAAATGTTGGACAAGGCCATGAAACTGGGCCTTCAATTGTCCCACCTACCCAACCAGTGAATCCATGGGGAGGATTGGTTGATGTTATGGGACAGCAATTAATGTATACAATGGAAAGATGGACAACATCCTTTTTGGATCGAATGAGCTCCTATCAACCACCTGTCATAAGGCAGGCTGAAGAGAACATAAATTTTCTTCAGCAGAGATTAGCTTAAGATAAACAACCTATGCAAAACAATGGACAAAATAATAGGCAAACTAGTGGTCAAACTAATAATCAAAATCATGAGAGATCATCACTTGTGCATGTAGCTAGCTTTTCGTGCTTCGGAAGGATTTGATCTCCTTGGATACGATAGCCCTGCAATTCAGACTCCCATGGTTCTGAATCCGATTCCACAAGTGCAATGTGAAACAATGAAAATATAAAAGAGTCCAAATCCGACAAATGTTTGGAAAATCAATTTTTAATCAAAAATGCCAAAAATGAATCGCATTGCTAGATTTCAGAGTCGCCACCTAAATATTTTTGGGAAATTTAGGAAACCTGTGACTTGTGCCAAAGGCCACTTGTCCGTCATAACCAAAGTGTCTCGGCTCGGGAACTTACGTATGAGAGGGGAAGGTTATGAATTGAGCACCTAATCAATGATTGGCCTCTGCTAATCATGATGTGAATCGTATGTACAATATATGCTTTTATTCTGATTATTATGCTAACATTACTATGTAAGACATACAAGTATAGACTATTTCACCTACTTTGGAATGCTTAATTTTATGTTTGTTTGAAAAAGTGTTTTGGATATGTGTCACTTGAAAAAGTGAGCTCATATGTATATTAATCAAATCATCCCAACTTAAGCGGGAAAAAAAAAAAAAAAAGCTTTCATCCACAGGCATTCAAGAGGTATATCAAGTAAGCACTTAGCCTCATGGTAAACATGCTTGATATGGAAATACAAACATACATGCAATATGCTAAAGTGAGAAATGCTCACCTAGTACTCGACCGAGGCAAGCCAAAAGAAGAAAATGGTTAGAAAAAAATGCATGCTCTAATATGCAAGTGACTAAATGCAACACATACAAAATGCAACTAATAGGTTTGGTTTATTAACATGGCATATGGCTTAATTCAAGGCAAAGCATGCGCGTGTATTCAATCAAGTGGGGAATAATGAGATTAGAATGATGAACCGAACCAAATGCATGTAAAAAATGGATATTTTACGCATGGTAATGGTATGAAATCAAAATATGATACTACACGCAGCCATCATAAGTGGGTAAATAAAAAAAGAGAAAGAAATGGGGGTTGAAAGACATACACAATATTACAATTGTTACAAATTGGCCCTCGCAAAAGAGGGTCCGAATAAATGTCCTAATTAACTAATTATTAAATTAATTAACTAATTTAACTTGCTATAACAAATTCAAGGGAATTAAGTAATTAATTACAATACACTAATTAACGCATTAATTTAACGGGCCATAGGAAGAGGAGAGTCGCACACACGAACGAGAACGTTCTCCCGGAAACTCCCCTATTTTGCTGTCAGATTCTGTTCTGTCTGCAGCCAGAAAATAATTCTTTTTTTTGCCCCAACTTCTGTTTTGTTTTGCCATGAGAATGGTACTGCTTGTGCAACAAGAGGTGGCCGGTCGGCCTGGAAAAGTGGCCGGCCAGCCACTGGTTTTAGGTGCTGCCCTGCTGTAACAGAATGGAAACAGAACAAAAATAGAGTGTTTCCAGGAGATGTTTGTCCACTCTGCCTCTCCCCATTATGAAACTGATCAAGGGAGGGGTAGACTCGATTCGTAAACCATCAATTAACACAAACTCGTTGTGTGATGATTTATGAATCAATAGGACAGCAGGTCAATAACCGGAAGTAAAAGACTAATAACACCCTTTTCTTATCATGGAGTTACCTCAAAGAAAGTGGTGGACATTGTTTCTTGAGCCATTGAATGTCACTAAAGAGTACGCAATGAGTCAAGACGCAATAGGTTCAATTAACGTCCGATTGAACCCGACTTGATTTTATTATCTTGTTAACCTCTTTTACTCCAATTTTATTAGCCTCTTTTTATTACCTTTTCATTACTTAATCATTTTTGTCCAAAGTGATTGTTACGTCCACTAATGAAGAGAAGTGTCAAACAAGAAGTTGTTCTTAGCATGAGAGAGATGTAATGCCTTGGTAATGAATCTCCGAAGAGACTAAACCATTAAGCATAGAAGGTCTCTTTCTCGTGCTTTAAACAACCATAAATTGTTTGAAACAACTATTAAACCAAAAAAAAATAAATAAATAAAGGAAGGAGGTTGCAGAGATGTTTATTGCAAGTCTGAGTACATGTATGAAAATTATGGAATAGAGGCTATCAACTCAAATAGGTTAGTGTCTAAGGCCTATACCACCAAACCTATGAGGACTTACAACAATACAAGCATGATATTCAAAAACTAAATAAAAAAATAAAAAAAAGCCCCAAAATAGCACAAAACAGTGTTGGAATTAGTTTGCAAAAGCTAAAAAAAGTAAGCAAAATGGAAGAGAATTAAAACTAGTAAGCAAACCTAAGGAGGGGTGGCTAACCCCTCCACTTTTTGGACCTTAAAACCAAATGTTTTAGCTTCTGAAATCTCTGAAAATTAGTGGTCAAAAGTTGAGAAACAAGTAGGAAACACAAGGATAAAAGCTTATGGAATAAGATTCAAGGAAGGGTGGTTAACCCCTCCACTTTTGGGAGCTTTAAATCACAAGTTTTAGCCCACCAAAACAGTCTAAAAATAGTGTCAAAACAGCAAGAAAAGAGAGGGAAAAAGTAGTGTAAAGATGGCCAAAGTTATACCTTTGAAGAGAAGGCACTCTTTTGTTCACAAACCACAAGATGCTCACTCTAAGGGACTGATATTTTAGCTCAATAATCTTAGCAAGGAGCCTCAAAATATTGGTTTAGGAAGTGTATGTAGGGTGTATGTATATTGCAAGATAGAGAGAGAGTGTGTTTTGCAAGGTTTTGAACTTTGGTAAATTTTTCTAACCTAAAACCATAAGGGATGGTCAAGTATATATAGAAAAATAGGTTGCTATCTTAGAAATATCTATATTAAGCCAACTAGTACAGTGTATGCACATAAGGGGATAGCGGGCAGCAAATATATGTTCTGCCGGGAAACCTGGCAGGCTAACCAGGGAAGGGACGGCTGGCCACTGAAAAATGGCCTGCCGGCCACTTATTGGCCAGCAAGCTTCTGAGTGGTCAGGCTAGAAAAAAATTTAGGTTTTGGTTCAAAGGATGTGCAAGGTTCTAGGCTCTAAAACTCAAAACTGAAGCTTCTTGTTAAGGAAATCGAATGTTTGTATAGCGTATTATTTCATCATCGAGTGTTCAACCTGAGGCACCTAAGTCTGAGGGGTGGTCAAAAATGAGGTGTCTACAGTGCCTCAGTCATGGTACGAAACTCCTCTTTGACCACCGATAAGTCAGAACACACCTATGTTTACCATCAAAACCATACACATTGGTGGGTCGGGGCTGACACAAGGAAATGGCATGCGAATGTTTTCAAATCCTATGTTTGAACCCATACCTGGCACATAGGTGTTCACTAATCTTGTGTTTGAATACACATTCGAGGGTTTGGAAGGAGTTCCTACAGTTGGAAGAGAAACAACACTCGTTCCTCCTCTAGTAGTTCCCTTCGCAACACCTTTTATAGGGCAAATGTCTGCCCCAAGAGGGCAGCCATGCCCTATATATCAACCAGCACAACAAGGACAACCCATCCCCCAAGGACAACCAGTCCCAAATGTGCCTTTACATGGACCAAGAGGGCCTTAAGCACTAGGAGTTCCTCCAAACCATGTGTTTGCTTCTCTGATAGTGGCCTAGCCAGTGCAGAATGTTGTACCTAGGGACCAAATTGCTGACATTGTTATAGAGATTTGTGGACCTATGGCCCAGGGGGTCCAGACCCCTGTCTACAGAAAGCCTTACCCAGAATGGGTAGATAGGTTATATGAGTACCCAATGGGGTATAAGATACCAAACTTTGCCCTCTTTTATGGAAATGGAAACCAGTTAACTATTGAACACATTGCCAGGTTTACAGGCCAATGTGGTGAATTTACCAACAATGATTACATGAAATTAAGACTCTTTCCAAGCTCTTTAACTGGGACAGCCTTTGTATGGTACATAAACCTTACACCTGGTTATATCCAGACTTGGCAACAAATGGAAGAAGTGTTTTATGCCTAATTTTTTCAAACAGAGCTTGAAGTTTCTACGTCAGACTTGGTAAGGTTGAGCCAAAGGACTGATAAGAAGGTTGCTCAATTTATTGCCCGATTCAAAAGAGAATGAAACAAATGTAGAGTCGTATTACCTGAACCTGAATTTGTGAGATTGACTCAAAATAGACTAGAGTTCAGGCTTCGAAAGAAGTTTGACTCAACAGAGTTTCGAGACCTAGTAAAACTAACTTATAAGGTCACTAGATACGAGACTTTCCTTGAGGAAGAACAAGATCGACGTAATGCGTCCTATAGAACCTATTATAGGGACCCTAATTTTGAAATTGATGCAGCAGAGATTATAGAACAAGAGCCTATAATCTGTGAAGCATTAATTCAGAAGGATATTACCGTGGATCAATAGTTTAAAAAGAAAGATCTTCACAAAAAATATTCTTTCAATATATCAAAAGCAGATGACATATTTGATCATTTGTTAATAGCACATTTTTAAAAATTGCCTAAGGGAGTTAAGATCCCAATTTCAGAAGAAATAAAAGGCAAAATGTACTGTAAGTGGCATAACCCATGGTCTCATTCAACTAAAAACTATATTGTTTTTCAAGACAAGATTCACGAGTAAATTCGGAAAGGAAGACTAAAATTCCCCGTTAAAGTAGAAAAGACAATATGGATTGACATCGATCCATTTTTGGAGATCAAAGAAGCAGCAACCAATGTTGGTGTACCAGACTTCCTTGCCTAAAAAGTGGAAAATAGCCTTTCTTTGAAGGAATTGGATAATGTCAACGTACAGATGCATGTGGCCAGCCAATTTGCCTTTAAAAAGAATACACAGTTTTCACTAGCAAGTGGGCAAAGCTTCATAGGCCAAGAAGATGGTCCTAGCGAAGAAATTTTAGATGATGACTTGCTCGAAGCAGCTGTTATGCAGCGAATGTGTCCCAGGTGCAAGCTGAGTTACAAATGGCTAAAAAGGCTTTCAATTGATGGGAATCAGTACTATAAAGATGTGCAGAAAGATCGTAGGCCAATTGGTACCCACAGCAAAAGGGCATACCTAAGAAGTCTTAGCCAATAACCATCCGTGGTTGGGCCACTAGAAGCCAAGAATCTATTAAGGGGTAAGAGATCTTTGTATGAAACCAGGCCACCAAAATACTACAGAATAGTTGACAAGCCTGTAAATAAGCCTAAACTTGGCTCAAAACAGGGAACCAAAACCAATGATTGGCCTTCGAAGGTAAAAATAGCAGGCCCAAAGACTGGCATAGTGAGTTCATGGGTACTAGGAGTACCAGACTGGTTTCTCATGCAAAACAAACCTAAGATGATACTAACCCAGGGGAAGGCCTTTGCAGACAAGGATAGAATGATCAACCCTCCTTTGGTGGCCCCAAATAATTGGGTTTTACTAAAAAAAACCCAAAGACAAAGGTACCAAACATGGTTCCTGTGATCTCCAGATCTTAGAGGAGGAAAATCCAACGAAGGTTCACTCAATACCAGAAGGACCTGAAGGGAGTTGGGGAGGGCACCTCTTTGGCATAATTAAGAGGTCAAATGGGAGGAAGAGAAAGTTCAAAGCCTAATCCCAAGATCAATAGAAGTGCTAGCAAAGAGAAATTGGTTAAGGTCCATGCTAAACTAAAAGCCAAAGAAAGATCAAGTTTGGCAGGCCTTGAAAAGGCCTTAATGGAAAGTGATGATGACAATGAGACAGACAAAGAAACTGAGCCCAGTTGGGAAAGACATTGGCCGAAGAAGAAATGCCTGAAGCCTTCATGGCAAAACAAGCAGAGTTTGTATTCAAGACAAACCGACAACAGTCTATTGTGAAGAAGCCTACCAATCTAGAGGTTCCAAATTGGAGCATGGAAGATGCATCCCAAGCATCAGTGTGATAACCCAACCTGTAATAAACTTAATTACGCATGTAATTATGTGTTCGATATGAATTTGTATGTTAAACTATGTGAGTTCTTATGTGATTATGAATTTATATATGTTAGGTGTAGAAAAATATGTCGCAATTGGAACCTTGAACTGAAAATTTATAGCCTTAGAGACGCTAGAAACCAAAACCAATTTCATATCTGTGTTTAACGTGATTTTTGGAGCCTACGGTGAAATTTGGCAAAATTACGATTCGTAATGAATTAATTGAGCTTGATTAGCATAAACCTTAGATTAAGTCAACTTCATTATGTATGTGATTTTATGTTTAATTGATTAAGGAGATTTGGATTCTAATTGGTTGTTATTCTAAGGCAATTTGGGATTTATGAGAATTTTGGAGTTTGATTCGTATTTGATTTTAATAAGGATTTATTTTGGAATTCGAAATTAAAGGCCTAAATGGCTCAAGAGAGTATAATTGGGGAATTGAATTATTTTAATTTCAAGTATCGGACAGTATGGGAGTTTAATTAAATATTCAATTCAGATTTGTAAAATTGAGATTTGATTAATTGGGTCTGAATTGGAGTTAATTAAGTTATGAGAATTGGGAATTAAGGTTATTATGAATTAAATTTATTTATAAGGTATTCAATTGAGTATGTAAATTATTGGCAAAGATTTTGAAGTTTAATCTGAAATTGAAGGCCTTAATGATTTAGGAAACCAAAATTGATGATGGAAATAAGTTTAATTTAATATTTGGAGCCTTTTGGAAGTTTGATTAAAAATCTGATTCAGAATGATAAATCTTAATATAATTAATTGAGTTCTAAAGGAAGTCAAATTAAACTAATCAAATTAAGTGGGATTTGTGATTAGTTATAATTAATTTAATTATGTGTTAATTAAAATTTATTTAAACTAAGTGTTGCTAAATTAAATTAATCTTATTTATAAATCAAATTATAGAGAGTGTATGTGATGTGGGTGTGGGTGTGAGTGTGCACATGTGCAATGTGAAGAGAAGGCTGTGTGTGCATTCATTGTATTAGTTAGAGCCTATTCAATTCATTCTTTAACATTCAGGAAGAGAGAGATTGAGCCATAAGAAGAGAAAAGCCGAGAGAGAGAGAATGAACTCAAGGCTTGAGAATTGAAAGAAGAACAAAGGAGAAGAGGGTTTTGTGGGATACTAAAATTTAAGTTAAAAATTGTGAAAAAATCATCTTTAGGTAAGAAATTCCATCCTCTTTCTAGTGTTGTTTAAATAATCTAGACATAAATTGGTTCAATATGGATTTTGAGAGGATTAAAAATGAAGATTTGTAGATCAATTATATAAATTGATAGAAATTGGGTTTTACATGCAAAATCAAATTGGGTTTTGCATGCAAAATCAAATTAGGTTGAAGAATATCAGTTTTGATTCTTTAAATTTGTTAAGTTTGAGTTTTGAGAATTATTATTGAATTGTATTATATAAATTACATGCAACAATGATGTATTTTAGATTTGATCCATGCAATGGAGTTAGGTTCAAATTTATGAAAATTAATTCAGAAATTAATTATTTTGGGTTTGATTTTGGAATATCATGCATGAATTGAGTCTAATTTCTACATACATGGACAAATCCTACAAGTCTTAATAGTCTAATTGTACATGCATCATAGCTTTCTTAGAATTAATTTTATGTTTTGATGAAATATGAACTAAGTTTTGGAAAATTATGGGTTTATGAAGAAATGAGTTCAATTTTTAAATTAAAGGAGTTTTGATGTAAATAATCTAAAATTGATCATATTTTCTTGATTAATTAAGAGTTTGTGTGTTTTTAGACAAGCCATATATGAACTCAAGTTTTGAGATTATTTTGAAAGTTCAACTCTTGTTTTAGAATTTGTGGGTCTGGAATTGGGCTTGATATGAAGAACATGAATTAAATTTAAATTTGGACAAATATGGAAATAAATTATAAATTATATTTGGGAATCAAAAATTAGTTTGACTTTGAATTAAATTTCATACATGCAAATATTTTTGAAAGGGCCTTATAGCTTCAATTTATGTTTCATAAAATAAAGAAAGATGATTTTTGAAACATGGAGAATTTGGCACCAAATCACACATGCATACATAATTTTGTTGAATCTCATGAATTTGAGTGTCATTTCTACCATTTGAGATAAAATTAGAGTCTACATTTCACATGCATGCACTATCCATGAAAATGTAGAATTTATGTGCATGAGTTATGAAGTTATGGAAATGAATTTGGGCTTGTATGATGAATCCTTAAAGATTTGAGCTTCAAATCTTGTAGAATTGGCATTATATCATGTTAGAAGTTATGTGGTTGATATATATAGGACAAAACATGTAAGTTGTATAATTTAAAGTTATGTTTTGAAGCACAAACAACATTTTAGAAACCCCATAAATTGACTTCATCGCTTGAGCGGAGAAGTTGCCGCTCGAGCGTAAAATGCAAGCAACCAATATTTTTGCAGACCAAAGGGTTCGCTCGAGCAACCAATGTTGCGCTCGAGCGAAGAACCCTGTTTCAGAAAAGTTTGAAAAGCTGTTTCATGTCCCGATTTTCGTTCTCTTTTATTTCCAAGCACTCTTAGACATACATTGAACATTATAAATAAATTAAAAGAGTAGAAAAGAAGCCTAAGAGAATTAAACAAGTTAAGAACGGAATAAATTGTATTGTGACCCAATTTCTATGTGTATTATGAATTGTGTAGGGTCAACTATAAGGGCGAACCAGGCATCTAAACACTGTGAGTAATACTTTAGTAAAGATATGAGCATATATGCTATTTTTAAATACTACTCATGTGTAAGTTTTCTAGATTTGTGAATTCGAATTATGATTGAACATTCTATTCGTCTGATTGTACTAGACTCTGTGATGAAATTGAATAGTACGAAATCATTTGATTACATGGACCAAAGGTTGTTCTGAATGAATATGACATGGGCCTAAAGGTCATTATGTATATTTGATTACATGGACCAAAGGTTGTTCTAAATGAATATAAAATGGGCCTAAAGGCTGTTCTATGTATTTGACAAAGGATATGTTTGATAAGAAATGGGCCCAAGGCTGTCTAATATGTGTGTCAAGGACACGAAATGGGCCTAAGGCCGTCCTAATATGAATGCGATCATGATCACGAGTATAAATATGCGCATAGATATGAATATGGAAATGATGGACCTGAGATCATTCAGTATGAACATGTGCATAGATATGAATATGGAAATGATGGACCTGAGGTCGTTCAGTATGAATATGCGCATAGATATGAATATCAAAATGATGGACCTGAGGTCGTTTAGTATAAATATGCGCATAGATATGAATATGGAAATGATGGACCTGAGGTCATTCTGTATTATGATTGGGCCCGAGGTTGTTCTATAATATCATTGGACAAGTATTTTGGACCTGAGGTCATTCTATATGAATGAGTATTTTGGACCCAAGGTTGTTCTGTATGAATGAGAACTTCGACCCGAGATCGTTTTGCCCCTCTGATATACGTTGAACATGATGGATTGAACTTGAAGTCGTTCTGACTTGGATTCACATGTATTATGCATAAATATGAATTACTTAATTAAGAATCTCATTCATATAAGCTCTTTACTTTGGTATTATTCACTGGGCGTTAGCTCACTCTTTATTTATATATATGTAGGTGTAGGTGTAGGTGAGCAATTGGAGGATCAACATTCGAGTTTGCATAGGAGTCCGCCTCTTTGTCAAGCCACCCAAGAGTGCCTCCATGTAGAGGCTTTGTTCTGTTTTGTTTTGTCAAGCTTAGGATAATCTTTATACTTGGTTAGAAATCCTTCACGTAGTGTGAGATATGATATAAAATATGTCTTCATACATGTATATATGAAAGTGTGTTAAGAATGTTTTAATTACTGTAGTTGATCATGTGCACACAGCTCAATGGACATCATCATTTTTGTTTTGCTGCTGCTTCAGGCCCCAATAAAATTAAATATTTTGAAATTTTGTCTTTGAGGCCATAGGTAACCTACGGATTATTAGCCAGTTATGACGCTAAATCTATAGGGGTAAGTTTGGGTTATGACAGTCAGGCCAGACCAACACAGAAGGGGAGCAGGTACAGCCAGTAGTGCAGTTTGGCTCATTCTCCCCAATGCCAATCAATATAGTCTATGTGCTGCTGTAGGAGCTTCAAGCTGAAGAAGGAAATTAGGGGGGTCAGAAGGATGAGCCAATAGAAGTTTCCAGTGAGGACTCACAAACCAGCACAGTCCAGGATGAGATTGAAGTAGCCAAGCCTATGTAGTTTGATGAAGAACATAAAGAGGTAAGCATTGTTACTTTATCATACCCCTTTGAATATCCCACATCGTCAATGACTCAATATGCTAAACCTTTGTACATTAAGGCATACTTTGATGGGATATAAATAAACAGGGTATTAGTGGATAATGGGACAGCAGTAAACTTGCTTTATCATTTATCTTTGAGGAAATTAGATAAGAGGAACCCCAGATTGATCCCAACAAGCACGACCATTGTTGGTTTTACTGGGGACAAGCAGATGGCCCAAGGCATACTACTTATTAATTTAAGTGTGGGGACAAGGGATTGTATGACTGCCTTTTTTTGTCATAGACAGCAATGCCAAGTACAATGCCTTGCTTGGTAGAGATTGGATCCACACCAACAAGTGTGTGCCCTCCTCTTTGCATCAGAAAATAATGATAGCCCTAAGCAATGGAGAGACAGAGGAAATAAATACGGACCCATAGCCTTTCATTGTTTGTGTAGATTTTGCAGAAGCAAAAGTTGAATACCAAGGGGGTGGTTCCACTAAGCGTGCTGAGGAAGCCTGATGCAATAGCCAAAGTAATGGTTGATAAGGAGTTAGCACACCTGAAACATTTGGTACAAGAATGTGCTGATGATAAATATGACTACATCATCAAGGATACCAACAATGCCTGGTTGTAGACAGGAGGATCAAGAAGCCAGACCATTGACTTTGGTGAAGTTCTGCACATTGGACATGGAGGCAATAGTCCAGAAAGTTCAGAAAGAAGAAAGGGAAGCCATGATGATTAGCCGCAAACATGAGCAACAAGAGGCCAAGCCATTGGCTCTGAGTAAGTATTTTGCATTGGACATTGAGACTAAAGTCCAGGAAATACGAGAAGAAAAAGTTCTATGGACAGATTTTGTCTATGAAGAAGAAAGTAAAGATGCTAAACCAAAAAGGGTTGTGATAGATCAGGATGAAAAGGTTGCTTCGAAGCTGGAAGAAACTAAAGGAGAAGCATTGGTAAGTACTCAAATGCAAGATCCTTTGGAAGAAGTCAATCTAGGAGAAGCATTAGTACAACAACCTACATACATTAGTGCTTGGTTGGATCCCATAGCCAAGGACTAGTTATTGGCTCTCTTGAAGAAATATAAGGATTGTTTTGCTTGGTCTTATAATGATCTTTCTGGATTAGATAGGTCATTAGTGGAACATAGACTTTCAGTCAAGCCAAATTTTAAACCATACAAGTAGAAACCTAAACGAATGAGCCCTGAGGTGGTTCAGAAAGCGAAGGAGGAGATTGCTAGGCTCCTCAAAGCAGGCTTTATCAGAACAGCCAGGTATGTTGAGTGGCTGTCCAATATCGTGCCTGTGATCAAGAAAAATGACAAATTGAGGGTATGCATTGATTTCAGAAATCTAAATTTGGCAACTCCTAAGGATGAGTAACCCATGCCTGTAGTGGATTTGCTGGTGGACAGTTCAGCAAGGCATAGGGTCTTGTCTATGATGGATGGACACTCTGGCTATAACCAAATATGCATAGTAAATGACGAAGTTCACAAGACAGCTTTCAGATGTCCTGGGAACATTGGGACCTTCAAATGGGTTAAGATGCTATTTGGGTTGAAGAATCTTAGGGCAACATATCAGAGAGCAATGAACACCATCTTCCATGATCTCATTAGAGGGTACCTGGAGTGTTCCATTGATGATAGTGTGGTAAAGTCTCAATCTATGGAAAAGCATCTGGTCTATCTGACAACAGCCTTCGAAAGCATAAGAAATTCAAGTTAAAGCTCAATCCACTCAAATGTGCTTTTGGTGTATCAGCTGGAAACTTTTTGGGGTATATAGTACACAAGAAGGGAATACAGATTAATCATAACAAAGCCAAAGGCATCATTGAAGCCAAACCTCCATCAAGTAAAAAAAACTTGCAAAAATTCCTTGGTTAGGTTAATTTTCTTCGAAGATTTATTTCTAACATTGCTAGGAAAACTGAAGTTTTTTCTTCTTTGTTGAAGTTAAAAGATGAAGAAGAATTTATGTGGGCAGCAGAGCATCAAGTTGTTTTCAAAGGAATAAAAGCCTATTTGGCTAAGCCTCCAATGCTAATGCCACAAAGAAAGGACAGACCTTTAAAGTTATACATTGTTGCAGCTGAAGAATCATTAGGAGTTTTTCTGGCTTAGGACAATGAAGAGGGCAAGGAGCAAGCAGTTTATTAGTTTAGTAGGTTTTTAAACTCTTGTGAATGTAAATACTCAGCTGTTGAAAAGCTGTGTTTAGCTTTGTACTTCGCGGCAATAAAATTAAGATATTATCTTTTGCCTACTGTTGTCTTGGTAATTGCAACCCCAGATTTGGTTAAGTATATGTTATCTAGACCTATATTTAAGAGAAAGAATGGGCAAATAGATTCCAGATTTGTCAGAATTTCATTTGGAGTATGTCCTCCAAAAGGCAATAAAAGGTCAGGTATTGGCCAACTTCTTAACTGATCATCCATGTCAAACAGAAAATCAAGAAATAATGGAACTTGACACAGTGGATTTGGAGCCAAGGCAGATGTGGTTTGATGGATCAAAGGCTAACGGTATAGTGGGAATTGGTGTTGTGATTAAATCATCACGAGGGACACAAACCACACATGGTTTTAAAATTGATGAGACTACTTGTTCTAATAATCAAGCTAAGTACGAGGCCATGGTTATGGGACTTAAGATACTTATTGGTTTACAAACTCATGCAGTTGACATATTTAGAGATTCCTAATTGGTAATTAATCGAGTAAAAGGAATCTTTAAATGTCAAAGTGCAAGTATGTTGTCATACTATGTTGCTGCTATACATTTGCTTTCCCATTTCCAAGTGGCAAATGTAACTTACATCCCAAGATTCATGAATCACAAGGCCAATGATGTGGCCTAGAAAGTTTCGAATTTCAAAAAAAGGGATAATGCTGAAATAGATATGAGCCAGGCTATATACCAGAAGCTGATATCACTTTTAGCAAAACGAGGTATATTGTTAGAAGCCAATCAAAATGACTTGGAAGAGCAGGATTGGAGACATCCAATCATTCAGTATTTGACTGGCCCTTTTTCGAAGGCCAGTAGGAAGCTTCAACTACAGTCAATGTGGTTCATAGTGTATGGGAATGCTTTTTATAAAAGAGGGTCAGATGGTCTTCTATTAGAGTGCTTGGAACCAAAGAAAGCATTGACTGCCATGGCTGAGGTGCATGAAGACATTTATGGTGCTTACCAGCCTGGTGTGAAGATGAGATGGTTACTTCAAAGGCATTCTTATTACTGGCCAACCATCCTTAAGGATTGCATAAAGTATGCAAAAGGTTGCCAAGCATGCCAGAAGCAAGGTATGATAAGACATGCTCCAATAACTGACCTACATGCAGTGGTGAAGCCTTGGCCATTTAGAGGATGGGCAATAGACATGGTAGGGAAAATTTACCCACCTCTTCGTGTAGACACCCCATTTTTGACCGTCCTTAAGACTTGGATGTCACCGTTTGAACACTCGGTGATCATCCATGCTCGTGTTCGTCTTGAGTTCTCAGAGGTTTCGGTCACGTGCCTTGCCTCAAGACCTCTCGACTTGTTTGTTTTGTGCTTGGTTGTACACCAAACACTTATGAGGGCAGGGAATGGCTTGTTGGCCATCCCCACACCTCACTGGCCTTCGCTTGAGGCCACCGGCCCTTGTTTCTTGCCATCGGCCAAAAGTTTTGGCCGGTCGACAATGTTTTTGGTCGGTCGGCCACATTTGTTGGTCAATCGGCCATATTTTCCAGCCGACCCCTTTCCATCTACTTTTGGCAGATATTTTATGCCAGCTGTCACAGCTGGCATCCACATTACACCCCCTCCATATGGAGGGATTTGCTCCCTTATGTTAGCTTCTCCAAGAAGCTTAGGAATTGAATTCCTATAAGAGGAGGACCTACCCTCCCTTTCCAGAGGTTCTGAGATTTAGGGTTAGGAAGTTTGTATCTATCTATCTCTATAGTTCCCTCTCTTTGCCTTTGTGTGTGTATTTTGTGCTCTAAAGTGACTTTTGTTCACACTATTGCACACAAACACCTAGCATTACACCATCCTTGGTTGCTGAGGCTCTAAGGAGTTGTTTTCAAAGTTCTTGGGCTGGTTTTGATCCAAGGAAGGTGCTGGAGTGGTGCTCTTGAAGAGGTTCTTCAAAGGTGAGAAACTAACCTCTTTATTCCCCATTTTTGCACAAGCTTTTAGCCTATCTTGCATCTGTTGTTAAGCTTAACTTATAACTGATAAAAGTTCTGTTTTTAAGTGCTTAAAATAGTTGTTTAAGATCACTTTGGTGTTTGGGGTTGTTTACCCCCTCTTAGGCCTTGTTTGGCCTCATTTTTGTGCCTTTTTTGTGAGCTCCGGGACCACCTTGTATTGGCCTTCTCACGACTGAAATCCAGAGGAATTTCAGTAGCGGGGATGGTGTTTTGAGGTCCTAAGAAGGAGAGGGTCATCCCCTCTTCTTGTTGTCTTCAATACTTGTCATATTTGCCTCATATGTGAGCACCTTTGTTAAGTTCATGTTGACCATGTCTTAGCTGGTATTTGTGGTTGTTTTACCATGATATAGCACTATTTTGACTTGGTCTAGACATGCCATGTATGCTTCATACACTTGTCTTGTAATCCCATGTTTTGGCCTTAACATGCATCATGTTGTAACATGTCTTTCTAGCATAATTTTGGCTCAACTTCAAGAAGCTTTTATCCATGTTTTGGTATGCTTGAGGTCTGATTTTGGTTGTTTTGGCCATACTTGACTTGCTTTGTATAGCTACCATGCAATCTAGCTTATAGGCTTTGGGTATTGAATTCTCTAGCATGCTTAACTTGGATCATTTCAGTGGTTTGGCATCACTAGTAATGTCATTTCAATCCATATAGTATGCTTGAATACTTGCATTTATCACCTATTCCATGCCTTGGATAGTTTGTGTTTTATGCCTCATGAATGTGTCATTGCGTATGCCAACATGCTTAGGTCATTGGGATGCCATCTAAGTGGGTTTTTGCGCTCATTTTGGTATGCCATACCTCTGATTTTGGTTTCTTAAATCATGCCATGTTTGGTTGTATTAGGTGCAATGTAACACCTCTTTGATGGCCTTGCATGCCTCATGATTTTGCCCCTTTGTTTTGGCTTGTTCTAGCTTTGGTCATTGCATGTTTTAGGCTTACCTTGCCATGATTTAGGACTGTTTTGGGTTATGCTTGCCATATGCTCTTTGTTTTGTGTAGCATTGGTTCAATTCCCTTGCCTAGTCTTAAGCCTTAAGCCTTAATCATGCATGCTTGGCTTGTTTATGTGATTTGGCATCACTCTTAGCACCATTTCAAAGCATGTAATGTTGTCACATTTGCATACTTTCCATCCCTTTTAAGTGTTCTTAACAGTTACCCTTTGATGCTTAAGTATTGGACCATTTAGCATGCATGTTTGTATGTGCATTTGCCCTCATGTCCTTAGCATATTGGCCACTGATATGGGCTTATTTGAGAGCTGCCCATATTGGTTTAAGTCCATCCTTTGCATGTTGTTACATGCTCGCCTTGTGTGTTGTTGCATACTCGGCTCATTGCATGTTATTGCATGCTTAAGTTGCATTTTGCATCCTTGTTAGCTTGCATTTTGCCATATGTTTGATATGTTGTTACATGTTTACATGTTTGCATGTTTGCATGTTTGTTCACATGCTCATGTTGCATTGGTTTACTTGCATGCTTGCGTTGCACTAGCTTGGTTGCATGTTTAGGTTGCATAGCATCTTGCATATTTGCATCCCTTGCCTCTTGATCAATTATGATGGAGGTTAGGATCATTGTGTGTTTGTGTGCATTTCACTTGATATTAAATTGCATACTTGGCATCTTGGGCCATCATGCATTGAAATGCGTGATTGGTGGCCCGAGGGTCGAGAACCATACTCCTTTGAGTCTCAAACATGATAAGGAGGGTGGTGGTGCACACATTGCCTTGAAAATACATTGCCATGCCTTGTCTGTCCTCTGCTGCAGCAAAACAGGGTCCTGCAGGAAAAGATGGCCGGTCGGCCATCTTCAATGCCGGCCGGCTATGTATTGTTGGCCAATGGCCTCACTTTTGGTCGGTGACTATATTTCCATGGTCGGTGGCCTCACCTCTTGGTCAGTGACCTCCCACAACCCTCAGGGGGTAGTTCAGAAGCATCCTTGAGACTTGCAAAGTATTCAGAGATGCAGAGCAATGTAAACAGAGGCAGCATGAGTATGGTGATGGATTTCCGAGCGAAGCCGAACACGCATGCATTCCTCCCTCTTCCCGAGGCTGCTTTACTGTTTTCAGTAGCTTAATTAATCTGTTTAATTAGTTAAGTATTGTGTAATATTTAATTAGCATGTTAGTTAATTAAATTATATTATTCTTTCGGTCCCTCCATCGAGAGGGCGAATTTGTAATAAGCGTGTGTGCGTGTGATGCATGTCTTCCAACCTCCACTTCTTTGTCCCTTTTACTTACCTGCTTATGATGGTTAGTTCTAGGGCATGTTTCAATTAGCATACTTATGCTCCGCATGTTTGCATTCATTCATTTGTATTGCATGCACCGGGCTCGGCGCATCATACTAATTGCATTGTACTTCAATTCCAACTTGAATACGTGTATCGAGTTGTCGCATTTCATATGCCATTCTTAGATTAGCCGAGCCTATTCTAGTTGCATTTCGAATGTGTTGCATTAGCCATTGCTAACATGAACTAGGATCATGCATGATTACTAACTAGTTTCTTGTTTTGGCTCGGAGTACACTGTGAGTATTTATGCTTTAGCACCTTACATGTATGTGAGTATTAACATGACAGCATCCTTGCCACGAGGCTAACTGCTTATCTGCTATAACTGCCTAAATGCCTGTGGGTGAAGGTTGGATTACTTGAATTGGAATAATTCGTTGAAATCAGTGTTTTCCCCTACTTGCGAGTAGCAAACCTCAAACCATTTCCAAACAAACGGATATGCGATGCTTTGTTCCAAATTAGGCGATCCAGTCTATACTTGTGTGTTGTGCGCATCATGCAGTAAGATTAGCTAATAATCGGAATAAAAGCACATAATGTTTTCAAAATTCGATATCATGGTTAGTAGAGGGCGATCTTTGATCGGGCGAGCGGGGGTGCTCATAGCTGACCTTCCCCAATCGTACCCAAGTTCCCGAGTCGAGGCAACTTTGGTGATGACGGACACGTGGCCTTAGGCAACGAGTCAGGGTTTCCTAAATTTTCCCAAAATAAAATATTTAGGTGGCGACTCTGTATCTGGCAAAGCAGTCCATGTTTAGCACTTCTTTCTAAAAATCTATTTTTCAAAACAATTTGCCGGATTTGGACTCTTTGATGATTCATCGGTCTTGCATTGCACTCTGCGAGATTAGATACAGGACCGTGACATTGAGTCCTGAACTGTAGTAAGCCCAAACGAACAAACGGGATTCCCTCCCGGGACGTTTGGGGACGTCTACACTTCGAGGCAACATTGTTTCATTCTAGTGGCTACAGACTACTAAACTAAGTGGGTTGAGGCTAAGCCTTATAAGACTGTAGATTAAACAAAGGTGAGTGACTTCATCATGGAATTAATTCATAGGTTTGGTATTCCATAGACCATAACTGTAGATAATGAGACTGTGTTTGATGGATCACAACAGAATTTGGAATTAGTCTTGTTAATTCTGCTCCCTATTATGCACAGGCAAATGGCTAAGCAGCGTCATCTAACAAATCCTTGAAGAAGGGAATACAGAGGTTGTGGAGGACAATCCTAGAGATTGGCATAACTTATTAGATGTATTATAGGCTTGTAGGCCTTCCTAAAGATCAAGCACATGAGTTACCCCTTATGCCTTAGTATATGGGCACGATACAGTATTGCCTATTGAGATCAATATAAAGTCCTTAAGATCAGTATCATCAAAGCATGCATTTGGAATTAGATGATATGGATGAAGCTAGAATTTTGGCATTAAATAACATCCTTTTGCAAAAGAGAAAGGCAGCCAAAAGCTATAATAAAAAGGTCCAACACATCAGCTTTGACGAGGGAGACTTGGTGTGGAAAACAATACTTTCAGTAGGAATTAAAAGCCACAAGTTTGGCAAATGGTCACCTAATTGGGAGGGACCATACCAAGTCCATAGAGTCTTGCCTGGAGGAGCTTACCATTTGAAGAATCTGAATGGGTATGTGCATCCTAGAAAAATTAATGGTAGATATTTGAAGCATTATTACCCAACTGTGTGGAAAGCACAAGAAGTATAGAGTCACCACATGGAAACATCAAGAAGAAACAATAAACACTTGTGTAAATAACAATAAGTCTAGTACATTTTGCCACAATTTGCCCCAAAATTCATTACAGTGTTTCAACTGTTCCTTTACAATGAGCTATTTATTTCTAAGTGCTAAGAATAGTTGAATGGCAGTATTCATCTCCTGCCTACGGTTTGATAGCCCCTGGTGTGAAGAATGTAGCTTCTCTGCATTTTGCTCCAAAGCCAGGTTGATTACTGCTAATTCCTTCTTTAACTCTACTTTCCTGTGTAAAAGTTGGGCGTGAAGCTGTGTGGCAGAGAAGTGTTGTCCCTTTAGCATTGAGACTTTAGAATGGACATGAGAGACAAACTCCTTGTCTTTTAAGAGTTCTTTCTCTGCAACCTTGGCTATTTGATGGATGTTGACATAAAAATTAATGGTTGCTGCGGCCTGGGACAAATGACCTCTAAAAGCAACATTGGTCTACTTAAAGAGCCGGCAACACTGGAGGAACCCATTCTTGATTATTGGCTTTTGTAAAGCCTCGACTGAAATCCTCAACAGCAAGTGCCTAAGTCCATCTGAGGGAGGGAGATGGTGGACTCAGTAGTAGAAAAGCCCTTAATTATCTCCAGAAAAGAGTCAGCTAAGTCGAATGGCTTAGTCTCACTGCTAGGTGAAAGCATTGGTGTAGATATACCAAATAAGTTTGCCAACTGAGCTTCGAAGATGTCCGTCTCTTCTTTTGACAAGGGGATTGTGGAGGAGCTACTTGTGGAAGGCAGTGTTGGAGAAACTGGTGCAAGAGAAAGAAAGGAAGATGCCTCAGCAGTGTCCATAGTCCTAGCCACCAGCAGGTCCAAGGAAGGGGGACTGGAGCAGGGTATTGAAGGAAGTGTTAATGTGCTACCAGTGCCATCCCTAGAAGTACTAGCTGCCAATGAAGAAGGAGTAGTAGTAAAGATACTCTCAAAAGGTAAAGGGGTGACTAGGACTCTGGGAGGTGTGAAAGCAGGCAGAGGTGAGGTGATGGTTGCCAGGGGCCAATTTAGGAACTCAACAGGATTAAGAGAAGGGGAGGAGAGGATGATTGGCAGATCAAGCCTCAAAGGAATTAAGGAAGAGGTCATAGGGAGTGTAGAGACAAGAATTGAAAATAGCATTTGCAGAGGCTCTACACTCATTGGAAAATTGATGTCCATTTTTTCTTTTCCTTTTAGTTCCTCTTTTAAATCTACAGGGCTCATGAATGATCTTTCAGTTCTCTGTGGAGAGAAAGGAGATGGCAGTGCCAAAGGTATAGGTAGGCTAGTTGCTGCTGCATATCAAAAGAAAAGAGAAGAGGTATAAAGGCAATGCTGAAGGAATATGCCAAAACAAGAGGTATTGTAAAGGGACAAAGAGAATTACCAGTAACTGCAATAGTAGTAGCTGGAGAACTGCAAAGAGTGTGATGTTCAACAGCTTTACTTTTCCTTGTAACCTCTTTTTGTGCTGCCTCAACAGTAGCAACCTCTTCCCTTGAAATCTTCTGCTGTCTCTTCTTCTCATATCTTTGAAATACAATGTCCTCCTTGGCCTGTTCCTTCTCTGCCGCCTTGGCAACTACTTCATGAGCAAAGTCCATTATAAGCTGGGCAATTGGACAAATTGGTTTCTTTCTCCTTTTCAAGGGGGCCTCCTCTTTATTTTCTTCCTCTGCTTCTAAGGGGACCTCAGGTGCCTCTTCCATAAGATCAAGCTTGAGTTAGGCCTTTCTTTTCTGTTATTTGCCCTTCAGTGTCTCCAGGGCTTATCCTCTCTAAGGTGAGGCTTCCTGCGAAGCTCCTATATTAGTAAAAGAAACACTGAGTATAAGAACAGTATAAAGGAAGGGAAAAGACAGGCAAAAGAAGAAGTAAAGCTTATACCCTTTTTAAGAGAGGCGCTAGTGATTCTAAGTACAGGAGCAGAAGCAGCGGGGGCAGAAGCAGCGGTGATACTAGCCTCTGCAGTTGTGGTTTCCCCGCCTTGGACTGGCACGTTCAGTTCTTTCAAGAGCTTCAAAGTGGGAGTGGCAAGCTGCACCTCCATATTTGCTGACCACCAGTCTTAGAATCTTTTTATGACCCCACTATGATTGATGAAAGACGCGAATTCAAACTTAAAAGTCATGTGCAACTTTGATTTTACCTGGATTTTGGCACTTTTAGGTTTCTGGTCTCAAGGTTAGAATTGGAGAGGCTGCAAAGGGGGACAGAGGTCCCCTGAGTAAGCCCAAACTACCTTGCAAATTGGGAACGGCAGTACATCTCAAAAATGCACATGTAAGCCTTGGGATTGGGGGTGCCAATGAAGAGCTCCCTTAGAATCAAAATAGAGCCCATATTTCCTGGTGGACAAGCCTAGAATAAGTAGCATCAGCTAAGAAGGCCTTCAACCATGTTGGCCAAACAGTAGCATCAAAGGGGCGGAAAAATAAAGGGTGGATGGAGGTTGGTAGGTGATGGAAATAAGAAAAATAATGAGCAAAACTTGAGGGATATAGGGAAACTCTGGCATACTTCTCTCTATATGTGGTGGGCTCCTGCACCAAAAATCTTAAGCTATGAAAGTGGAGGTCGGTGAAATAGGTAAAAAGCCAGAGTTAGAGGACCCAAATGGGACCCCCTTGATTAGGCTCTAGAGGCCTCTCACAAAATTAAGAACAAGCCTTATATACATGGCCAAGAACATAAAGGGCCAGGCCTATCCTCTTCCTTGAATCCAGAGCCTTGGCAAAGGGGACAAATTCGGGCATTATCTTTTGAGAGGAAGTACAAAAATTGAATTTACAAAGCCAATAGAGGATAAAAGAAAAGAGCTCGTGGTCGGTCACAGGACCTTCCCTTTTATTCCTAGATGCTACAAAGTCACTATAGGAAGAATTCGAAGAAGGAACGAAAAAGGAGACCTTAAGATCTAGATAATCAAGACCAAAGGGATCACCAATGGGTGAGAGCCCTAAAAGATAGCACATGTCTAGAACGGTGGGGACCATCATACCACATCGAAATTAGAAAAGTTAAAGGTAGGGTTCCAAAAACAGAGAGCAGTTGGGATAAGAAAAGAGTCTTCAGGAATTACAAACCTAGAGAGTCGAAGGGAATCAAGAATATAGAGGTCCTCTAGGTCTTGCTCCCAGGCTCCAACCACTCTGTCATACCATTCTTCCCACTCAGTCTTCAATGTGGGCCAGCAACGATGAGGTCGATTGGCCCTCTAACTTCCCTAGTTGAAGCTCCCTTCGTAGAGAAGGTAGTGGTCCTCCAAGCATGGGTACAAGGGAAGAAGTGCAGTAGGAGCTTCCTTGAAAATGGGGCTATGAACATATTCCCCTTGCGCGTGGTGGCGAGGGACGAAGATCCTCACATCAATTGCACTTCAACCTTCTAGTGCTTTGTATTTGGCTATCTCATCATTGATACTTCTCCTCAAAGCCACTAAGGGACGTAAACATTCAACGACTGGCATTTTCCCGGAGAAAGGAGCAACCATTGATGAGGGATTGAAAGAAGAGTGAGGGAAATGAGAAGAGAAAAGCGAGGGCTAAAGTGAGCAACAATAGGAGTAAGAGTAAAGAATGGACAAGTGAATAGGTGAGAGCGCGAGAAATTAGAGGCTTTATACCTTTTTGTCTAAGTTGCTCATTTAACCTAATGGGTCAAATAGGCCCAAGTTATTTGAGTTTTTCATTTGACCCATGTGGGGTTAAGGCCTTTATTTTTCCTGAAAAATACATTATGGACCTCCTATCAAGAAAAATTTCCTTCAAAGCAGCATCTTGTTACCTCCTAAGGAAAGAAAATATGCTTCGAAATGCTTGACTTGGGTTTGAAATGAATGGTTGGCTTCGAAGCTAGTATTTGTTAGAATGTTAAAGCCTATACTTTAACCCGTATGGAGTTAGGACCTATTTAACAGTTAGAAGGTCCTGGAAGTACATTCTTGGGCATTCTACCAAGGAGATTTCCTGCGAAGGAGTATTTTATTACCTTTTGAGGAAAGAAGGTGAGCTTTGAAGTGCTTGGTTTGGCTTCGAAATTAATGGGTTACTTTGAAGCTAGTATTTACTGATTTGTTAATAAATTTTAAGATTGAAAGACTTGCATATTGGCAGATACAAACCATGAAAATGGTAGAAAAGAAACCCATGTTTTTAATTTCAAAGGTGTAAAAGCATATTCTTGGACTTTCTACCAAAACAGAGCCCTTCAAATTGATATTTTATTGCCTTTTGAAGAGGAAAATTATGCTTCGTAGCACTTGACCAGGCTTCAAAATGGATGGGTTACTTCGAAGCTAATATTTGCTAAGTATGTGAACAAGTTTGAGGACAAAGGCATGCATATTGACAAATACAAACCATGCAATTGGAACAAAGAAACCCAATTTTATTAATAAGAACTTTACATTGGGAGGGGCCTATTTGGCTACATTCTCAATCTCATAAAAGTAAGGAATGGACAAGGTTACAAGGTCATGGAATTTAGTCCAACAAAATTCAATAAAAACATGTTCCTTTTCTATAGCAACCCCGATCCATTATTAACTAATACTACATGGTTAAGAATGCCTAATAAGTAATTAAGATGAAATCTCGAGTTAATTGCATGTGTTATATAATATCTGTGTTTATATTTGTCTGTCGTAGAAATATATGTCTGTGTTTTTGTTCCGTTCTACGAATTGAAGGCCTTATCGGCCACAGAATACGAAATTGACTGAAATTACGTGTTATTTAGGATTTTTAGAAAATTATGGTAGACTCAATTGAAATTCGATTCAGAACAAAATAATTAGAATAAAATCATGCAAATTAATTAACTTAAGCCAAGAGTTAATTAAGTCCCTTAATTAGCCTATATAAGGCTTATATGACATTCTAGAACTCTTTATTCATCAATTCTTGAGGCTTCAAATGTGGAGAGAGAGAGAGAGAGAGAGAGAGAGAGAGAGAGAGAGAGAGAATTGAGATCAAACTTTGAAGAGGAAGAATTTCTTGATAATTGGAAGAAATTTGGGAGGAATTAGCTTGGAAATGAAAGATTTGGCGACATAAACTCCATTTGAGGAAATTGAGGTGAGGAATTCAACCCTTGTATTTGACTCACTCAATTTATGAATTCAAGAGAATTAAGTTGAATAATGTAAGAATTAAGTTGAAAGAGAAGAATTAAGAATCATCTCATGCATGCATGTGCATATCATGAAGTTTTGGAAGTTGATTTCAAAGTTTTCCTACATGCATGTTCATATTTTGATCTCGTTATGAGAATTCAACTCCTTTTTGTGCTAAACATCTCATTCTACCAAGATTTGGAAAGTCTAAACTCAAGAAAATACATGCATGTTATGTTTTCAACATTTCAAGTTTGATTTTGTGTAATTGGCATGCTTTTGGGCTTTGATTTTACGAAATGATTTTTAATTCAAGATGTGTTGCAAGTTATATACATGTTTTCTTAAGTTTTGGGCCCAAAATGATGTGTTTTGAGACTTTGGATTTAGTTTTGGAGCTTGAAAATGCAATCTGGAAATTCCAGAATTTGCACTCTCCGCTTGAGCGAAACTCGAGCGTAGGAAGTTTCGCTTAAACGGAGAGTGTGAGCAACCAATACTTTTGCAGACATGGCTTTCTGCTCGAGCGACACAAGTTGCACTTGAGTGTAAACCTTTTTCTTCTGAGTCCAAGCTCGAGCGAAGAAAGCTATGCTCGAGTGTAAAATGAAAGCTCCTAGAAGTTTTGGAGACTAAGGGGTTCACTCGCGCGTAGGAAGTGGCGCTCGAGCAAAGAGCCCAATTTTTGAAAATTCAGCTAAGTGTTCTAAGGCATATTTTGGTATTCTCATTGTATCCTAGGCATTCTTAAGCCCTAATTAAGACATAGTAATGAGAATAAAGATTAGAAACACACCCAGACAAAAAAGAAATAAATTAATTAAATGAATTCCAAGAGTGTGTTTCAATGTGTATCCGTTTTGTGCTTGTATAGGTCACGCGCTGTAGACTATCTAGTTATTTGCTCTGTTTGTTTGCTTTATCTGCTCTATCTGTCTGCTATTGGAGCCAACTGTAAATAATAACTTTGTAAAGTTATGTTCAATTATAAGTACTTTCTGAATGATATAAAATGATCTATTTTTTGAAATATTATTTTCTGTATGAATGAATGGTTGTCCAATGTTTTTGAAATGTATTCGTGGGATCCTTAGCTTCAGATGACATCTGTTATCTGTTCTGTTATGTCCCAATTATGGGCCAACTATATGTCTCATGAGCCAACTGTACCATCTTCGTGCACGTGAGTCAACTGTATGCCTTCATAGTCGTCCCTTTATGGGTCAACTGTTTCTGTTAGTGCTAATGGATGTACCACATATGATTCTAATTCCATTTCTGTTGTGAATACTGATTTCTGAACAAAAATATGAATCCACTTCTAATATAAACTGAATTTTGTTTTTTGTATCTATTATGGACAACATTCATTAAACCCTTTACTCTGTTATTATTTACTGGACTCCAGCTTGTTCTATTATTTATGTATGTAGGTGATCAGGCGTGTGACTAGGCTGAGAGATGATTGCTTGGATCTGTCTGAGTCAACCAAACCACTGTGCCTCATGAAGAGGTTCCTAAAAAGCTTAAGTGTGGTCAAATTCTATGCTGACAACTTCTATTTTTGTTCATTGTCTTTCTGTTCTCTTTTGTATCTGAATATTGGGCTACATCCCAATCCGTTTCGTCTATATATCAGGTGACAAGACTGTTGTTTATTTGATGTCACTTATATGTATATAAAGCTTTAAATTTTCTGTCCCATGTATGTCTGCATAACTCTATGTACATTATTTTCTGTAAGTTGTTTCCGCTAGCCCCTTAATTATATGTTATTTTATACAGAGGCCTTTGGTAATCCAAGGATTACTGGCCGGTTGACGCTAAACCCATAAGGGTGGGTTTGGCTTGTGACAGAGTGGTATCAGAGCATGAGCTGTACCGCACACACAAGTCCATATGAGCTATAGGATGTCCTAAAAAAGAATTAAGGACATTATATCTGCATGTGTGAGTGTGTGTTAATTTATGTAAATGTGAAAACTGAATATGAACATATGAAATTGAAAAGAATGAACTGAAACTGAACACTCTGAAAACTGTGAACAAGATTATTCCTATGTTTATTATTGCCTTGTTTGCCTATAGCAAAATGGAAAGTACAAGAGGTGATGGCACAACCGAATTCTTTAAGGCCCAAATGAGCCAAATGGACCAGATGCTTGAAGCTTTAAAAAAGTCAATGATGCAACAACAAAGACAGCAACCTTTGCCTCTGCCAGTACAAGTTGAACTGGAAAACAACGACATTATCAACTTGACTCAAAAATTTACAAAGATGAAGTCGCCAGCCTTTTTGGATGGAATTGAGCCGTTGAAAGCGAAGACATGGATGCTAGAAATGGAAAAATTATTTGAAGTATTCCCTAGTTCTGAAACTCAGAAAGTTCTATTGGCCACTTATACTCTCAAAGAAGAAGCCAAGCGTTGGTGGATGCTCATCTGAAACGACAATGGGTTTATGACTTGGAGCCAATTCAGAGAAATCTTCTACGAAAAATATTTCCCTCAATGCTTTAGAGACCGAAAGGTATCCGAGTTTGAGCAACTAAGGCAAGACAACATGTCTGTAGCAGAGTATGAGGCTAAATTCACTGAGTTAGCTCGATTTGCTCCTCATATGATAGATATAGACACAAGAAAGCTCAGAAATTTGAAGGGGGACTGAATTTGAAGGTGTTCGATCGTATGGGTGTTCGATTGTATGGGTGTTCTAAAATTGCCTAAGTATGTGGATGTACTTAATAAAGCATTAATGACTGAAGCCAACCTGGCTACAATGAAACAAACCAAGGCTCCAGCAACCGAGTGGAAAGGTAAAAGATCTGGATTTAGTTTCAAAAAGGGCCGCACATTTACTATGAACAAAGCAAAACATGGGTTCTATTAGCAGATCAAGTCAAAACAGTGGCTCTGTACCCGTTTGCTCTAAGTGTAGAAGAAGACATAGAGGGGTTTGCCATCGTGTATCTAGTGCTTGCTTTCGGTGTGGTAAGACAGGCCACATAGTAAGAGATTGTCCAATTGGGTCCGAAAATGCCAACCGCCCAACCGCCTTGTACCAAGTTCAGCAGGATTTGCTTTTACACCAAGAACAAATGTAAGAACTAATATTGGGAGAGAACCTTTGAGGCAAGGTAGAGTTTCTGCACTTGTGCCTCGCGATGTATAGAATACTAAATCAGTAGTGTCAGGTATAATTTCTATCTATGCTCAAAATGCCTATGTATTGATAGATTCTAGTTCTACACATTCTTTTGTATCATATGCTTTCGCCCGAAGGCTAATTAAACCATTAGAATCCGTGAATTATGTGTTATCTGTATCTACTCCATCTGGGGATTCTATGCTATGTGCTTGTGTGTATTCGGCATGTGATGTTGTGATTAGTAGTGTGCTGCTATATGTTGATCTGATGCTTGTGTCTATTGATCATTTTGAATACATATTGGGGATGGACTGGTTGACTAAGTATCATGCTACGATTGATTATGTTTCTAAATCTATTGTTTTTCGACCTCCGGGGTTGCCTGAGTTTGTATTTGTTGGGGATGGGATAGTTTCTCCCCCGTACTCAATTTCTATTATGAAAGCTATCAAATTGCTTAGGAAGAGATGTTAGGGTTATCTGTGTTGTGTTTTAACTGAGACTTCCGATAAGCTTCATGTGGAAGCCATTCCTGTTGCTTGTGAGTTTCCTGATGTGTTTCCTATTGACCTACCCGGGGATTTAATTGATAGAGAAATTGAATTTACTTTTGATGTTGTACCTAGAACACAACCAATTTCCAAAACCCCATATCGAATGTTAATCTCTAAACTGAAAGAATTGAAAGTCCAACTCCAAGAACTACTAGACAAGAAGTTTATTCGCTCGAGCACTTCACCTTAGGGTGCTCCAATTCTATTTATCAAAGAGAGAGATGGGACTTTGAGGTTATGTACTGACTATCGTGAATTGAACAAAGTAACCATGAAGAACAAATATCCACTGTCCCAAATAGATGATCTGTTTGACCAACTTCAAGGAGCACAAATGTTCTCTAAGATAGACCTTAGGTCCGGGTATCACCAATTAAAAGTCAAGCAAGAAGACATAGAGAAAACTGCATTCAAAACTAGATACGAGCACTATGAATTTTTGGTGATACCATTTGGGGTAACTAATGCACCTGCGGCGTTCATGGATTTAATGAATAGGGTGTTCAAACAATTTCTTGATAAATTTATAGTTGTGTTTATTGATGATATTCCGATATATTCTAAAAGCAGGAAAGAACATGAACGTCATCTGAGAACTGCCTTACAGATCTTGAGAGAAAATAGATTGTATGCAAAACTGTCCAAATGCGAGTTTTGGCTTGACTGTGTAACATTTCTAGGGCATGTAATCAATAAAGATGGCATCTTTGTTGACCCATAGAGAATCAAAGCTATTGTGGACTGGCCAAGACCAACTAATGTATCTGTAGTCAGAAGCTTTTTAGGGCTTGCGGGTTACTACTACAGATTTGTAAAGGACTTCTCCAAACTCGCTATGCCTTTGACACAACTAACACAGAAAAATATGCCATTTAATTACAATGACCAAAGAGAATTTTCTTTCCAAGAGTTGAAGACCAAATTAGTGACTGCACCAATTCTGACTTTACTTAATGGTACAGATAGATTTCAGATTTATAGTGATGCTTCATACAAGGGTCTGGGATGTATGCTTATGCAAAATGGGAAAATGATTGCCTATGTTTCTCGCCAACTCCGACCTCATGAAAACAACTACCCAACTCATGACATTGAACTAGCAGCTATGGTGTTTGCTTTGAAAATTTGGCAACACTATCTGTATGGTGTGATTTGCAAAGTGTACACTGATCATAAAAACCTCAAATATTTTTTTACTCAGAAGAATTTGAACATGAGACGGAGATGATGACTTGAGTTGATAAAAGACTATGACTTACAAATTCTGTATCATCTGGGAAAGGCAAATACCGTTGCAGATACTTTGAGTAGAAAGTCAGTTGGGAATTTGTCATGTTTGCTCACCGGTCAGAAAGAGTTGTTATGTGAATTGGAGAGGAATGAGATTGAAATTGTGTTACGCGAACATGGTGGAATTCTAGCCGCCATCTCTGCCCAATCTGAAATTATCGAAGAAATTAGAGAGAAACAATTGCAAGATGAGTTCTTGAAGATGATTGTTGATGAGATTAACATAAAACCAAGACCAGGGTCCGTAATTGAGAATAATGTGTTAAAGTTTCAGAATAGGCTTTGTGTATCGGATTGTTCAGAATTAAGAAAGCGTGCTATGGCCAAGGTTCACAGTTCAAAATTTGCCATGCATCCCGGAAATACAAAAATGTACAAAGATTTGAAACAGAACTTTTGGTGGCCTGGAATGAAGAGATGTATTGCTGATTTTGTGGCTAGATGTTTGCATTGCCAGTAAGTAAAGGCCAAACATCAACGACCCGCTAGACTATTTTAACCGCTTCCAATACCGGAATGAAAATAAGAGTATATCACAATGGACTTCATTGTTGGACTGTCTCGCTCCTTCTAAGGTATGGATTCTATTTGGATCATAGTTGATCATTTGACTAAATCTGCTCACTTCTTACTTGTTAAAACTTTTTATAATTTAGAGAAATTAGCTAACATCTATGTAAATGAGATTGTGAGACTACACGGGGTGCTAGTATCCATTATATCTGACAGGGATTCCAAATTCACTTCAAGATTTTGGCAAAGTTTGCAACAGGCTTTGGGAACTGAATTGAGGCTGAGTAGTACTTATCACCCATAGACAAATGGCCAATCTGAACGAACCATTCAAACCTTGGAAGATATGCTCAGAATGTGTGTGTTAGATTTCCAAGAAAATTGGAAGACCTATTTGCCATTGGCTGAATTTGTGTACAACAACAGTTATCATTCGAGTATCGGTATGGCTCCTTATGAAGCTTTGTATGGTAGAAAATGTCGTTCTCCGATCTGTTCAACCAAGATAGGTGATAGACCTATGTTGGGACCGAAACTTGTGTAAAAAATGACTGAAAACATGAAATTGATTCAACAAAGATTGAAAACTGCACTAAATCGCCAAAAAAGTTATGCAGATGTCCGAAGAAGAGACAGAGAATATGAAGTTGGGAATCATGTGTTTATGAAAGTAACTCCTATGAAAGGGCAAACACGATTTGGAGTGAAAGGAAAGTTGGCTCTGAGATACATTGGTCCGTATGAGATTATACAGAAAATCAATTCAGTAACATACCGAGTGGCCTTACCTCCGATCATGGAGCAAATGCATAATGTCTTTCATATTTCAATGCTCCAATATTACTCGAGAGATCCTTTACACGTGATTGAGCCAACACATGTGTTATTAAAAGATGATTTTACTTATGAAGAGCGACCGATTCAGATTATCTATCGAATGATCAAAAGGCTAAGAAACAAAGAAATTCCATTGGTGAAAGTTGACTGGCAATACCACAGAGGAACATATGCAACTTGGGAAACTGAGGAAGATATGATGAAAAGATACCCTGATTTGTTCCCTCTAGATCCGACATTCTTCCAAACTAAAGGTAATTCAAGTTTGTGGGACTAAACTCTTTAAGAAGGGAAGACTATAACAACCCCGATCTGTTATTAACTAATACTGCATGATTAAGAATGCCTAATGAATAATTAAGATGAAATCTCGAGTTAATTGCACGTGTTATATGATACTTGTGTTTATATCTGTCTGTCGTAGAAATATATGTCTGTGTTTCTGTTTTGTTCTACGAATTGAAGGTCTTATCGGCCACATAATACGAAATTGACTGAGATTATGTATTATTTAGGATTTTAGAAAATTATGATAGGTTCAATTGAAATTCGATTTGGAACTATATAATTAGAATAAAATAGTGCAAATTAATTAATTAACTTAAGCCAAGAGTTAATTAAGTCCCTTAATTAGCCTATATAAGGCTTATATGACATTCTAGAACTCTTCATTCATCAATTCTTGAGGCTTCAAACGTGGAGAGAGAGAGAGAGAGAGAGAGAGAGAGAGAGAGAGAGAGAGAGAATTGAGATCAAACTTTGGAGAGGAAGAATTTATTGAGAATTAGAAGGAATTTGGGAGAAATTAGCTTAGGAATGAAAGATTTGGCTACATAAACTCCATTTGAGGAAATTGAGGTGAGGAATTCAACCCTTGAGCTTTATATTTGACTCACTCAATTTCTGAATTCAAGAGAATTAAGTTGAATAATGCAAGAATTAAGTTGAAAGAGAAGAATTAAGAATCATCTCATGCATGCATATGCATATCATGAAGTTTTGGAAGTTGATTTCAAAGTTTTCCTACATGCATGTTCATATTTTGATCTTGTTATGAGAATTCAACTCCTTTTTGTGCTAAACATCTCATTCTACCAAGATTTGGAAAGTCTAAACTCAAGAAAATACATGCATGTTATGTTTTCAACATTTCAAGTTGGATTTTGTGTAATTGGCATGCTTTTGGGCTTTGACTTTGCGAAATGATTTTTAATTCAAGATGTGATGCAAGTTTATACATGTTTTCTTAAGTTTTGGGCCCAAAATGATGTGTTTTGAGACTTTGGATTTGAGTTTTGGAGCTTGAAGGTGCAATTTAGAAATTCCAGAATTTACACTCTCCGCTCAAGCGTAGAAAGTCTCGCTCAAGCAGAGAATGCGAGCAACCAGTACTTTTGCAGACATGACTTTCTGCTCGAGCAACACAAGTTGCACTCAAGCATAAACCCTTTTCTTCTGAGTCCAGGCTCGAGCGTAAAATGAAAGCTCTTAGTAGTTTTACAGACTAAGGGGTCTGCTCGAGCATAGGAAGTGGCGCTCGAGCGAAGGGCCCAAATTTTGAAAATTCGGCTAAGTGTTCTAAGGTATGTTTTGGCATCCTCATTGTATCCTGGGTATTCTTAAGCCCTAATTAAGACATAGTAATGAGGATAAAGATTAGAAACACACCCAGACAAGAAAGAAATATATTAAATGAATTCCGAGCGTGTTTTTCAATGTGTATCCGTTCTATGTTTGTGTAGGTCACACGTCGTAGGCTATTTGGTTATCTGCTCCATTTGTCTACTATTGGAGCCAACTGTGAGAAATAACTTTGTAAAACTATGTTCAATTATAAGTATTTTCTAAATGATATAAGATGATCTATTTTTTAAAATATTATTTTCTGTATGAATGAATGGTTGTCTAATGTTTCTAAAATGTTTTCGTGGCATCCTTAGCTTCAGATGACATCTGTTATCTGTTCTGTTATGTTCCAATTATGGACCAATTGTACGTTTGTAGCCCGCCTTTTTTGCGCCCCTTTTTCGGAGGTCGAAATAAGCCATACAATTCGGACTCCCGTGGTTTTGAATCTAATCTCACAAGTGCAATGTGAAATTGATAAACACCAAAGAGTCCAAATTCGGCAAATCTTTTGAAAAATCGATTTTGAATCAAACTGTCAAAAATGGACTGCTTTGCCAGATATAGAGTCGCCACCTAAATATTTTAGTTTTGGGAAAATTTAGGAAACCCATGACTCGTGCCAAAAGCCACATGTCCGTCATCGCCAAAATTGTCTCGGCTCGGGAACTTAGGTACGATAGGGGAAGGTCATGAATTGAGTACCCTCGCTCGCCCGATCAAAGATCGGCCTCTACTAATCATGATATGATTTTTATCAACATTATATGCTCTTGTTTTGGTTTATTAGGCTAGCATTTACTATGTGATGCTCGCACACAAGGTATAAACTAGTTTGCCCGAATTAGAACAATTCAATTTCATTTTTGTTTTTCGAAAAGGGTTTGATTTTTCCATTTAACAAGTGGGCTTAGAGCTTGTGAATTTGCCACTTGACAAAGTGGGCTTAAATGTACATTCATTGAATCATTCTAATTCAAGCAACATGCCTTCATCCACAGGTATTCAAACAGTTTAACAAGTAAGCACTTAGCCTCATGGCAAGTATGCTAGTCATGGTAGTCACTCACACTCATGCAAGTATGCTAAAGCACTAAAAACTCACCAAGTACTCCAAGCTAAGATAAAACAAAAGAGTTAGGAAAAATATGCATGATACCTAACTATACAAGATGGCTACTGCAACGCATGCAATAATACAACTAAAAATAGGCTTGGCTACTTAACATGTTATTTGCAACAATTTCATAGCATGCATTTAAACACGTATTCAACAAGATAATAAACGACAATGCAAGTCTGAATGATGAACCAAACCTCGGTGTATGCAAGACAAATGAATGGATGCAAACATGCAATATGCTATTTAAAACATGATGCCCCTAATCTAACTATCAAAAGTGGATAAATAAAAAAGGAGAAAGACCTGGGATCGGAAGACATACACATTATTATAATATTGATGCCCTCGCGTAGGAGGGTTCGAATGAATAAACTAGCTAACCTAAACTACTTAACTAATTATTACAAAACTTGAATAAATAATTAACTACCTCTAAGCTAATTAAATAAGTACAAGGCAAAACTAATTAGCTAACTACATTAACTAATTAATTACAAAACGACTAATTAAACTAGCTAACTAATTAATTACAACATGAATTAACCAACTAGCCTTAGTAAGTTATTAAGAAACGTAAACGCAATAACTAAATGAAAAATGACTAATTTAAACTAATTAACTAGTCCGAGAAGTGAAGGAGGCCCATGCATGCTCAGTTTCCACCCGAAGAACGTCCACTGTTTGCTCCCGAAAGCCTTTGTTGCACAACCCTTGCACTGGTTTTCCTCTTCCAGATCAACTCTGCTCTGCTTCATAAACATTCTGCTCAAAATTCACTAATGACCGGCAGGCCAGAAGTGGTAACCGGTCGGCCACCAATAGGGGTTACCGTCCAACATTGATGGCCGGCCACTGATGATGCATCATTTCTTGCTGCAACAAAGAGCAAACAGAGCAAAGAGAGAGTATTCTCACAGGTTGTTTGTACTGTGTATCCCTCATTATCATCAAAACACGCTCAAAGGAGTGATACATTTGGTTCAAAGACCATCAATCAAGCAAATTTCATTACATGATGGCTAAAGAACCAATGTGTATAAGTTTAATCAATGCACAAACAAGACTAAAAACCTTCACCCTACCATGCATGATCAAGGGCAATTGTGACCTTAGAAAAATTGGCACATTTCATCACTTTAAGTATGAAATGCCCAAATTTTCCTTGTGTTCAAACTAACATCCGATTTGAACACACCAAAAAAAAAAACAAATTCTTAACCTATAAAATTTTAGTTTCCATTTTTGTTTACCCATTTTAACTTACCAACCATTCTTTAACCAATTAAGTCCATTGGTGATAAGTCCTCTAAAGAGAAGGAAGTGTCAAACAAGGGGTAGTGTAAGGCAAGAGAGAGATGTCCTACCGTTGATAATGAACCCCTCAAAAGAAGATTAAACCATTAAGCATGGACCTCAATCTCAAGCTTAAACAATCCTAAGGTTGAAACAACCCTCAAAGCAAACAAAGAGTCAAGAAATGAGGGAGGTTGCAGAGATTATGCTTGCTGAAATTAAGTGAGAAAAGCATTAAAGCGTGCAATTAACTCAAATAAATGGTGTCTAAGGGCCTAAAACATCAAGCTTGTGAGGACACTTACACTAGAAGCATGCAAAACAAGACTCAAATGCAACAACCAGCCAAAAATAGAGGTAAAACAGTCCAAAACAGAGGTTAAAACATGCTGAAATTAAGCTTTAAAAAGCTAGAACATTAAGCTAATACATAGAGCTAATTAGGCTAGCAAACAAGGCACAAGGAGGGGAGGCTAACCCCTCCAAATTTGGACTTCAAAACATGATTTTCACCACTGAAATTACTTTGAAATTCAGTGTTCAAAAGCCCAAAAAATAATGGTTTGAAAGTGGGAAACAAAAGTGGAAAGGCCTTATAAACAATGAAGAAAGAAGAGTGAACCACCCCCTACCTTTAAATGGCCTACAACCACCAATTTTAGCCCACAAAAACAGAGTTTTTATAGCCCAAAAATAGCTCAAAATCATTGGGAAAAAGATAGAAAAACAAATATGCAAAAGAAGTTAAAAAGGCAAGTGTTATACCTCTTGAAGGGAAGACCAACTTTAGACAACAATTCAAGCCATAACCACTTTCTAGAGCTCCAAGAAGGCCTTAAGGAACCTCAGCTCAAAGATGAACCACTTTGGTTAAGGAGGTATAGACAAAAATGTTCTGTATCTAAGCTATTATGCACAAACTTGCAAGAAAGAGAGAGAAATATAGAGAGATAAAGATATTTTTTGCTCCAAAAATTCTAACCCTAAAAAATGGGGGAGGAGACCCCTTCTATATAGAAAAACATACACTTGGCTGAGATATATCCCTCCATACACGTGTAGGGAGATGCAGGCAATTGTGCCAACAGCTGGCACTGCTGTCAACAAAATATCTAAAAAAAGACACTGATGGCCGGCAGGCCACCACCATTGGCCGGTAGGCCACTTGGATGGCTGGGAAAGCACAATTGGTGGTCGACAATTTCAAACAGTGGCCAGCTGGCCACCAGGGGTTGCAGGCTTGAAGGTTTTGGTCCAAAACAAGACATAGAATGGACAGGGTTTGAAAACTCAAAGACAGGGCATTCCACCGAGGACTTCAGGCACTAAAATGAGCACATGCAGTCATAATCATCGAGTGCACAAGAGATGACGTCCAAGTCTTGAGGACAGTCAAAAAAAGGGTGCCTACAACATCTCATGAGCCAACTGTTATAGATCCTTCTGTATACGTCCCATTTATGGGCCAACTGTACGTCTCATGAGCCAACTATACCGTCTCCGTGCATGTGAGTCAACTGTATGCCTTCATGGCCGTCCCTTTATGGGTCAACTATTTTTGTTAGTGCTAATGGATGTACCACGTACGATTAACTGTAAATTTTGATTATGAATATGATTCTGATTCCATTTCTGTTATCAATACTGATCTTTGAACAAGAATATAAATCCACTTCTGATATAAACTGAATTCTATTTTTTGTATCTGTTATAGACAACATTCATTAAACCCTTTACTCTGTTATTGTTCACTGGGCTCAAACTCATTATATTATTTGTATGTAGGTGATCAAACGCATGACCAGGCTGAGAGATGATTGCCTAGATCTATCTGAGTCAGCCAAACCAATGTGCCTCACAAAGAGGTTCTTGAAAAGCTTAAGTGTGGTCAAATTCTATGCTGACAGTTTGTTTTTGTTCACTGTCTTTCTGTTTTCTTTTGTATCTAAATATTAGGCTAAATCCCATTCTGTTTTGTCTGTATATCAGGTGACATAAGATTGTTGTTTATTTGACGTCACTTATATGTATATAAAGCTTTAAATATTCTGTCCCATGTATGTCTGCATAGCTCTATGGACATTATTTTCTGTATGTTGCTTCCGCTAGTCCCTTAATTATATGTTATTCTGTACAGAGGCCTTTGGTAATCCAAGGATTACTGGCTGGTTACGACACTAAGCCCATAGGGGCGGGTTTGGTTCATGACATTTTCCAACCTTTCCTCTATCCTATCTAAATGTGGCTTGCCTAGCTGCTGTGCCCTTATTTGGTGAAAAAGTTGTTGGGCCCTCATTTCAAATTTTGTCTACTTCAAGGCCTTCTCCACTTCATCCACCTCACCCACCCCATACATGTCATCCATATCAGCATCCTCTCCATATGCGAAATCGTGGTTCTTGAAGTCTTCATACTCTTCAAGAAGATTCTCTACTTCGTATTGCGTTTGAATGCAAGCAATAGAAATCTCTTCCAACTATTCGCTGGTGGCTGAGGCGTTTTTGTGCCAGTTAAGCAACAGAGGGAGTTGATCCAGGAAAGTATGGAGTTTTGCTTGGGCCACTGGATTGAGAGTTTGGCTTCGAGAGATGATGTCACAAGCCCAATGAAAGTTCTTGTGAGGGGTGTTATCTTGAAGGACTTCGAAGGATGGGTAGGAAAAGGCAACAAGTAGGGTTTGGGCTTTATACTACTGATAAGCAGTTGGAGGAACTGGAGCTTGATACGGGGTGAAATGCTGACCTTTGAAGATGGTAAGTTTTAATTCCTCAATCCAGTTAGGATTAGAAGGAATGTGAGGAGCAATTGGGTCCCCTCCAAAGGAAGGTGGAAAATGGGGCTCATTCACACACTCTAGCCAGTTAGAAGAGCAAAATTTTACCTTCTTGGCCAAGAGTAAGGGGCTCAGTCCCAGAGCTTTGATTAGGTGAGGGGTCTTCCACACTATTTTGGTTGGCAAGGTAGAGGTATACCATGTCGAAAGCAAATTGTCATTGAGGCAACGGAGACGGTCAAATAGTACATAGGGATTTACCACGGAGTTGCATGAAGAAGAAGGAACCGAAGTAGGGTCTTTGTTTGAGGTTGGGTTGGTTTTGGCCAAGCATTCCAACCAGTGGTTCTAGTAGAAGAGGAGGCAGCCTCATCCCACGCATAGAGCTTTGAAGGAGATAAAGAGCTTTCAAGATCCATTTGAGCAAGTTTTTGTTCTAAAGGTACATATTCTACGAAAGCCTCCATAACTTGTATAAATTGAGGATGGTAAATATGACTAATAAATGCATGGGAGCTCTTATGAGGTTGGCCATCATTGTCCAAAACCTCTTCGTATGCTTGATCAATGAAGGAAAAGGTTTGATTGGCCATCAAAGAGGTATTAGTCCCTTCGCTTGCACAGATAGTGGAGGTAAGATTCAAGCACAAGAGGAAGTTCAGTGTTTTAAACATTGCTTGAAGACGATTATACTTCCAGAACAATTGATTACCATGCACGTCTTAGAACGTGGGCAGTAATGCATCAATCCACCAATATCACCAAGTTTTGGTTATATTAGTGTGGAGGGTAATATTGGCGGAACATTTTGTACAAACCAATCACATCCTGACGCGTGGTCCATAAGGGGGAATTTGGGGAATCAATGAAGGTCTCCAATCATCAATAGACACGTGGCAACTTGTATCAATGGTGATGGATCTACGAGGCATGGGAACAGTCAAGATACACAAGGTGACGTGGCCAAACGGTTTCTTACAATTTAAATTCAAAATTCAGGAGGAAAGCCCAACCGCAAGAGTGGTATAGTCGAAGCAAATTGTTCAAAGCCATGACCAATGATCATGGGGATTACTTCGACAGTTATCATCTATTTTGACGGTTATCAGCCACTTCGACGGTTATCATCAGAGCCTATAAATAGAGGAGAATACTGATAATGAAACACCCATAACTAGATCCAGAAGCCAGTTTATTTTGCTTTATAATTTCTTGTCCTTTACATTTCTAGTCCTTTATTTTCTAGTCATTTATTTTCCTATTCTGCACTTCCAATTCCTAGGAGTAGTTCTAAGATAGTCTGTTGCTGTAATCCCCTTTGAAGCTGTGAGAGTGCGAAGGTTCAAATTGTAAACTTTTGGTTATTTAATGAAATTTGATTTCTGAAACTGTTTCTCCTTCTTTCTTTTATTTTTGTGATAAGTCTTCTAAATTTTCTCCTAAAAACAAGCCACCAGTAAAAGTCCTCTTCATTGAGGCTAAAAGAACTTCGAAGCAATCGTCTGAATAATTGGTTGGCATTTACTATTTTCATAAGGACTTATTGATCCTTGCTGGCATGCTCTAATTACATGTCTAACCTTCGAAAGCCAAAAAAGCCAACAACAATATTGAATATACACATAATATAATATTCTCTTTCTCTCTCTCTCTCTGAGATATCTTAACATAGTATTCGAGCTAGGTTAAGTACCTAGTAATTTTGCTTACCAGCCGGCGGCAGCCTTGCCTTGGCCGTCTGTCGGACCTCAACCCATTTTGTTGCCATATTTTCATTTAGTATCACTTCGTAATGATCTCTTTCTTTGTTTGTTGGTTTATTCCTATCCCAAATATCTCTATCATATTTTTTTTACTCGAAATTCAATTTTTTTTTTTTTTTTTTTTTTGTGCTTCTGCTCTACTCTGTCTTGCTCTCTACTTCAACCTCAAATAGGTTTCTATCTTCAAACCTATTTGAGTTTGAGGGCGGGTATTATATCTATATCATGGTGAACATGGTTATACACCATGCAAACCACCTAAGCCGCCTCTTGTGGCGCACAACTCAAGCCGCCCCCTATGATGCACTACTCAAGTCATCCTTTGGCGCACCACCCAAGCCGTCTCCTCTGGCACACAATCCAAGCTGCGCTCTCTAGTACACAATCGAAGCCACCTTCTCTGGTGCACAACCCAAGCCACCCTTTGGTGCACTTTCTAATAAGTGGCCCTCTGGCACACTCAATCATCTGTTGCCATCATTGTTCAGCACTACGTCATAAGTTATGTATGTGTCACGCTTGCTGGTTCAACATCCAATTCTCTATATCGATCCAACATGACCACTTAAACTATCCTGACATTGATCCCAGCTAGTTTCTACAACGGTCCGACACGACCTTAAACTGTCCTGGCATGGCACAACCTTAAATTGTCCCAACGTTAGTTCCGGCCAGTTTCTACAATGGTCCAGCACAACCTTAAACTGTTCCGGCATTAATTCTGGCCAATTTCTACAATGGTCTGGCACAACCTTAAACTGTTGTAGCTCGCATTTCGTGCTCCTTTCATATACGACTAGCCCTACAGTTCGGACTCCCGTAGTTCTGAATCTGATTCCATAAGTGCAATGTGAAATAGATAAACACAAATGAGTCCAAATCCGACAATTCTTTTGGAAAATTGATTTTGAATCAAAATGCCAAAAATGGACTACTTTGCCAGATACAAAGTCGGCACTTAAACATTTTAAAGAAATTTAGGAAACCCATGACTCGTGCCACAGGCCACATGTCCGTCATCACTAAGATTGTCTCGGCTCAAGAACTTAGGTACGAGAGGGGAAGGTCATGAATTGAGCACCCCACTCGCCCGATCAAAGATCGACCTCTACTAATCATGACGTGATTCTTATCTACATTATATACTCTTGTTCCGATTATTAGGCTAACTTACTATGTGACGCACCCAAGTATAGACTAATTTGCAAAAATTGGAACACTTTGATTTCATGTTTGTTTGGAAAAATGGTTTTGAATACATGTCACTTTGAAAAAGCAAGCTCGTATGTACATTACTCAAATCATCCCAATTCAAGAAATTAGCCTTTATCCACAAGCATTTCAAGAGTTATATCAATTAAGCAATTAGCCTCATGGCAAGCATGCTAGACATGGCAATAACCACACTCATGCAAATATGCTAAAGCAATAAAATGCTCATCTAGTACTCCGAGGCGAGCCAAAACAAGCTAAATAATTAGAAAACATGCATGCTCCTAATTAATACAATACGACTAATGCAACCCATGCAAAAATGAAATTAATAGGCTCGGCTACTAATTATGACATGTGAATCAATTTGATAGCATGCGGTTTTAAACACGTATTCAACGAAGTAATAAACGACAATGCTTGTTAGAATGATGAACCGAGCCTCGATTCATGCAAGACAAGTGGATGCAAATCATGGAATATACTAAACTAAACATGATGTTCTAAGGTATCCATCGTAAGGAGATAAATAAAAGAGAGAAAGACGTGTTGTTAGAAGACATACACATTATTACACTTTTACCCTCGTGCAGGAGGGTCCGAATGAATGCCCTAGCTAATTACTACGAATTAACTAATCTATTACAACCCAAATGAAATATATTAACTATACTAGCTAATTATTATAGCACCGCAATTTAACTAACTACTTTAGCTAATTAATTAAATACAACACAAAACTAACTAACTATTCTAACTAATTTAACTAATTAGTTACAAGTTCGCTACTCTAAGTACAACATACTAACATTACAACATCATTTTAACGAATCTTGAGAATCGAGGGATGGCTCATGCGTGGATGTGGAATTCCACCCGAAAAAGTCCTTTGTTTTGCTGCCAGAATGCCTCTGTTGCACAGTCAAGAGATTGCACTGATTTTCCACCTCAGCCTCTACTCTGCTCTACTAGAAAAAGACACTACCTGGCTAGAAAAAGTGGCCGGCAACCCAGAAGTAGTGGCCTGCCGCCAAGTAAAAGTGGCCTGCCAGCCACTAATGTTGGTTCTTTCTTGCTGCAACAGAGCACAAACAGAGCATTCTCAGGGGATGTCTGTCCACCCTACCCCTCCTTATCAGCAAACAGCTCAAAAGAGTGATAAGCTCGATTCACAAGCCATTAATCGACGTAATTTCATTACGTGATGACTTATGAACCAAGGGATACAATTTTAATAAGCGCTAAGGAAAGACCAACAAAACCTCCTCCCTATCATGGATTGATTAAGGGAAATGGTTGACCTTGGAAACTTGAACCATTTCATCACTAACAAGTATGAAAGGACTCAATTCTCCATGTGTTCAATTTACGTTCGATTGAACACCAAACTAGTTTATTATCTTGCATCTCTTTTAATCCCAATTTTATTACTTCATTTTAATTACTATCTATTCATTAATTCATTAAGTCCAATAATGAGCTTTAAGTCCACTAATAGAAAGAAACATCAAACAACGAGTTGTTTTGCGCATGAGAGAGACACCATGCCGTTGGTAATGAACCGCCAAAGGGATTAAACCATTAAGCATAATACCTCTATCTCAAGCTTAAACAAGCAATTGGTTTGAAACAACTTTCAAGACAACAAAAGGAGCCAAGAAATGAGAGAAGTGTAGAGGTGATTAGAGATGAACACAAGTATAGAAAGCACTAAATAAATGCTATCAACTTAAATAGATTGGTGGCTAAGGCCTAAACCACCAAACCTATGAGGACCATTACACTACAAGCATACTATACAAAGCATAAATGAAGCTAACTCATTAAAATAGTCCTAAAACATTCAAAAAAAGTGCTGAAATGAAGACAAAAACAACTACAACAACAAGCTAAAATATTGAGGGATTAAAGCTAGCATATAAGCACAAGAAGGGGAGACTAACCTCTCCATTTTTGGGAATTCAAAACATGATTTTAGCCACTAAAAAACTTTGAAATTCAGGGGTAAAAAAGCTCAAAAATAGTTGATGAAAAGATGGGAAACACAAGGGAAAAAGCTTAGAGAACAAGGCTCAAAGAAGGGTGGTTAACCCCTCCACCTTTGATAGCTTTAAACCACAAGTTTTAGCCCATAAAAATGGTGTAAAAACAGTTCAAAATCAGAAAGAAAAGATAGAAAACAAGTAATGTAAAGATGCTCAAAATTATACCTCTTGAAGCAAGGCAACTCTTTTGTTAACAAACCTACAAATTCTCACTCTCAAGGGATGAAATTTGGACTCAATAATCTCAGCAAGGAGAGCTCCAATATTGGTTTAGAAAGTGTTTGGGTAAGGTGTGTGTGTTGTAAGATAGAGATAGAGAGAGAATTTCAAGTTTTAGGATTTGGGGAATTTTTTGTAACCTAATTCCAAGAGGAAAGGTCAAGTATATATAGGAAAACATGTTACTATCTCAGAAATATCAATATAGAGATAGCTGGTGGCGTGCATGCACCTGTAGGGGACAGCTGGCACAAATATCTGCAAAAAATCTATTTTCAGGAACAAGTGGCCGGCCAAACGAAATCTGTTTCTAGGCCCGACTTCAAACGGGCATATCTCCTTCATCCAAACTTGGTTTTAGGTCAGTATTGAGTCTAAATTGAAGACCCGGAAGTCTAATTTCCAATGGTGGTAACCTCACATCTAAATTCTAAGTGTGCAAAGAGATATGCCTATTTTAGTGAAGACTGCTCATTTATATCCTAATGGATTGATGCCCAACTTCTTCCCTAACTAGTTTTCTTTCATCCCCTCCTATTTTCTTCAACTCCAAACCTATAAATAAGATGTTTTGAAATATTTTTCAAAGAATTCACCTCCCTTCCATTTATTTCCATTTTGTCCTTGCTCAGTTTACTAAAAAGTGCAATATTTTAAACGAAATGCGCCTCAGAACATCGTAGAAACATTTGGAAAAATATTTTGAAAATGAGAGTTTTGAGGTCTAAAATAGTTTTGTTCAAAATGATTTTGGTCAAAAATGGGGTGTAAGGTTGGGATTTAGAAGCTCTTCTTACTGAAGAAATCGAACGTTTGTACAGCATAACGTTCATCATCAGTGATTAACCTAAGGGACCCAAGTCTTAAGGACGGTCAAAAATGGGGTGCCTATAGTTGTCCCTCTTTGACAGAGCTCGAAGTCATGAAATGGCGTGAGTGAATGTCAATGTCCGAAGACGACCCATTTTGATAATGCCGTAAGACTTAGGCAAACAAACAAAATACAGATGCAGTTGGTTGAACCTGAGGGTTGCCTATGTATCCCATTACAAGGAATCAAACCAGTGTAGTTCAAGAGCAGGATGCAAATGATATACAATGTAACGAAACAATGTAAATGATATACAATGTAATGAAATAATCAAACCACAAGTAATGCAAAACACACGAATACCATAAAGGAATAGAGATGCAGATCAAACTAAGTTTTATATAGAAAAGAAGTGGGCACAGCTAAAAGACGCCTAAAACAGGCTAAGTGCCTACATCCTCAATACTGGCCTCAACGCAACATGGATGCTTACACATAACAGAACCATGTTTTAACGTGAAAGGGGTGCGAGCACATGCAAAACTATATTTTTCATATAAAGAGAAAGAGTACAAGTAAATTGGTGGTATGATATAAGTGAGGAATGATCTTCTGGGGAAAGATAATGATCCTAAATGCTGAATGCAACAAAACAAAGTACGATGCAATGGATGAAATAGATGCAGTGAATAAGGGGCGCAAGCCAAACCATATCTTACCTAGAAAAGGCATGGACACAAAACAAATCACGTTTAACATAGAAAATGTGTTGACACCCTTAATACCAGCCTCAGAGCAGCATGTGTACTTACACATGACAGAACCATGTTTCAACGAGGGAAAGGTATGAGCACATACTAAACTAAGCTTAACATGGAATGGATGCAGGAGATAAAATGGTATGATGTAATGAATGTAATGGATAGTGCAGTGGATGAATGCGATAGATGTTATATGCAATGTAATAGAAGTACTAGATGATAGATATGATATAGCAACTAGGAAGTGGTGCCTTAGAAAGTACTCTACAAGGGCAATCGGTGATGACTCACCTCATGCTGCTGGGGATTTTCCTCTTCTTCTTGGTGCACTTCCAAACCATGGGTACTACTTTTCTCCCTGGCTATATTTGCAACTTTCCCTATTCTCCAACAGGGTGACAGACTAGGTTGGTTCAGTATCCAGAATTGAGGCGCATATAAGCTACCTTAACCTATGGGGCTGCCATACAAATTTCAAGCCAAGGATACACCCCTGGGTATTTAAACCAGACTTTAGTCTCGAAAATTTCGAACCTTTACGTTCTATTCAAACTCTAGTTTTCACTGTCTTAGTTGATCTCCTAGGAACTCATCACAAACACAGGCAGGTGGCTATTCCAGACCGCCTAAAGTCATTCGGGCACGACAAACACCAAAGGAATTGCACCTTTAGAGGATTTAAGGTCTCCTAGACCTAGGTGAGTGCACAAGACAGTGCGGGTGAAGTGCACAAAATAGTGCGAGGAAGGTTGCACAAAATAGTGCGATGCAAGGTGCACAAAATAGTGTGAACTCAAGGCACACAAAACAGTGCGATACAAAGTGCACAAAACAATACGATGCAAAGTGCATAAAATAGTGCGACGTAAGGTGCACAAGACAATGCGATGCAAGTGTACAAAATAGTGCGAACTTAAGGTGCACGAAATAGTGCGATGCAAAGTGCACAGGACAGTGCGATAAATAATGTAGTAGATGAATAGGGTGACATACTCCAACCATGCTGGAATCATGAGAGGATGAAGAATGAATCCTAAACACATGGAAATCGTGTGAGGAAAGGAACACTCAAACCACGCTGAAATCGTGAGAGGAGGTCCTACCGCTCAGGGTCGTGTCTCATGCGTCCTGAGATACTGTAACCACGCTGAAGTCATGAGGAGAGGAAGAACAAATCCCAAACACACTGAAATCATGTGAGGAAGGGAACACTCAAACCACACTGAAATCGTGAGAAGAGGTCCTACCGCTGAGGGTCGCGTCTTACGCATCCTGAGATAAATTTTGAACACGTTAAAATCATGTGAGGAAGGGAACACTCAAACCACACTGAAATCGTGAGAAGAGGTCCTGAGAAAACCGCTTAGGGTTATATTCCACGTGTCCTGAGATACTCTAATCATGCCAAAATCGTGAGAAGAGAAAAACTACTAAGGGTCATGCTCCGCACACCCAGAGATAAAAGAAATTGCTCGGAACACGTCTCACGCACCTTGAGAAAAGCCCCGAGGGACAATGATCCTAAATACTGCTTAGCGTAAAAGGATAAATGATACAAGATAACACAAGATGCAAATAAATGCAATAAGTGCGATGATATGATACATGTTATAAGCAATGTAGTGCATGATGTTTAGAGAATGCAATAAACAAACAAAATGGCACTTTAAAAAGCACCTCATGGGGCGAGTGGCGATGAGCCGCTTTACTCTGACAGGAATCTCCCTCTTGTGTTCTTCGAACTCTTACCTTCAACTCACAGTTCAAAGGTCCTCAAATACTGACAAAAGAGTAACGTCTACATGTAGAAGCCACGGATGCCGCTTTGATCGCCATTCCGACTTGAACAGGCTTGAACTCGGGGTTGAGGTACACTCATTCTCCAGAGAAATAGCAAGGCCTGAGAAGGTGCACCTGGAATGCAATCTCAGAATTTGCTGAAGTTGAAACACACTAAGATGCTCCAAATTTTCCCTCTTTTCTTTTCCTTTGTAGTCCGGAACCTATGTAGCTTCAAATAAGTCCTTGTTCGGTTGCTCTCTCTTTTGATCGGGGTTGGACCTTGCAGTTTATGAAAGAAAGAATCGTATTTTGCACATCATGTTGACAATGGCACAGTACTCTGAGCGCAAAACGATTTATTTTTTGAAATTAGAATTGAGAATGAGTTCTTAACCGGGTATTGAGCCTATGACTGACCACAGTACACCACAACTCAACAAATAAAAAACAAAGTAAAACAACCTAAACACATCTACACTCAAAACGACTCAAAACAAGAATCGAGACAAACATAAACAACAAACATAACACTTGGATGTTTTCCACCGGTGGGAGACCTCTCGGTTCACGGGGAGCCCACTGCTTCTCCAAGTATTGTTTCCCACCGTTTCTTATTTATGATGCTCACTTCACTTTGGCCCTCAATCTCTTTTGCTCTAAAAAGCCCTTTCCTCACTTTTTCTCCCAGCGCACATCTCTCTAACTATGGCTTCACCATATGCAACTAGGCCAAATGGTTAAAAGGGGCTACCTCAGCAAGACTACCTAATATACCTCCCACACCTAACACCAAGAAGTGAAAGGAGAATCAAACGGTATAGCGGTAGTCCAGATTCAAGGATTGTGTTCCCAACATGGCAGAGCCCACAACCGGTCAGCTTTTTGGCAAGCTTTTGGGCAAGCCTCCGACAAACACAGTGACTTAAGAGCACCAATGCAAATGCAATGCAAAGAACATATAAGTGTAGATAAAAATTTCACATCATGAATTTCAAATCAAGTTCTCTAAATCCCCAACAGAGTCGCCAGAAACTATAGCTCGCTTTTTGTGCTCCTTTCGGATACGACTAGCCCTACAGTTCGGACTCCCGTGGTTCTGAATCTAATTCCACAAGTGCAATATGAAATAGATAAACACAAATGAGTCCAAATCTAATAATTCTTTTGGAAAATCGATTTTGAATCAAAATGCCAAAAATGGACTACTTTGCCAGATACAGAGTCGCCACCTAAATATTTTTGAGAAATTTAAGAAACCCATGACTTATGCCAAAGGCCACGTGTCCGTCATCACTAAGATTGTCTCAGCTCAGGAACTTAGGTACGAGAGGGGAATGTCATGAATTGAGCACCCCACTCGCCCGATCAAAGATCTGCCTCTACTAATCATGTCGTGATTCGTATCTACATTATATTCTCTTGTTCCAATTATTAGGCTAACTTACTATGTGACGCACCCAAGTATAGACTAATTTGCAAAAATTGGAACACTTTGATTTCATGTTTGTTTGGAAAAATGGTTTTGAATACATGTCACTTTTGAAAAAGCGAGCTCGTATGTACATTACTCAAATCATCCCAATTCAAGCAATTAGCCTTCATCCATAGGCATTTCAAGAGTTATATCAATTAAGCAATTGGCCTCATGGCAAGCATACTAGACATGGCAATAACCACACTCATGCAAATATGCTAAAGTAATAAAAATGCTCACCTAGTACTCCGAGGCGAGCCAAAACAAGCTAAATAATTAGAAAATATGCATGCTCCTAACTAATGCAATATGACTAATGCAACACATGTAAAAATGTAATTAATAGGCTCGGCTACTAATTATGACATGTGAATCAATTTGATAGCATGCGGTTTTGAACACGTATTCAACGAAGTAATAAATGACAATGTTTGTTAGAATGATGAACCGAGCCTCGATTCATGCAAGACAAGTGGATGCAAATCATGGAATATGCTAAAATAAACATGATGTTCTAAACTATCCATCGTAAGCAGATAAATAAAAGAGAGAAAGACGTGGGGTTGGAAGACATATACATTATTACACTTTTGCTCTCGCGCAAGAGGGTCCGAATGAATGCTCTAGCTAATTACTACGAATTAACTAATCTATTACAACCCAAATGAAATAAATTAACTATGCTAGCTAATTATCACAACACCGCAATTTAACTAACTACTTTAGCTAATTAATTAAATACAACACAAAACTAACTAGCTATTCTAACTAATTTAACTAATTAGTTACAAATTCGCTACTTTAAATACAACATACTAACATTACAACATCATTTTAACAAATCCCGAGAATCGATGGATGGCTCATGCATGGATGTGGATTTCCACCTGAAAAAAGTCCTTTGTTTTGCTGCCAGAATGCCTCTGTTGCACAATCAAGAGATTGCGCTAATTTTCAACCTCAATCTCTGCTCTGCTGGAAAAGGACACTGCCTGGCTAGAAAAAGTGGCCGGTAACCAAGAAGTAGTGGCCTACCGCCCAGTAAAAGTGGCCTGCCGGCCACTAATGTTGGTTCTTTCCTACTACAACAGAGAACAAACAGAGCACAAACAGAGCATTCTCAGGGGATGTCTGTTTACCCTACCTCCCTTATCATCAAACAGCTCAAAAGAGTAGTAAGCTCGATTCGCAAGCCATTAATCAACGCAATTTCATTGCATGATGACTTATGAACCAAGGGATACAATTTCAATAAACGTTGAGGAAAGACTAATAAAACCTCCTTCCTATCATGGATTGATCAAGGGAAGTGGTTGACCTTGGAAACTTGAACTATTTCATCACTAACAAGTATGAAAGGACTCAAGTCTCCATGTGTTCAATCTACGTCCGATTGAACACCAAACTACTTTATTATCTTGCACCTCTTTTAATCCTAATTTTATTACTCCATTTTAATTACCATCGATTGATTAATTCATTAAGTCCAATAATGAGCCTTAGGTCCACTAATGGAAAGAAGCATCAAACAAAGAGTTGTTTTGGGAATGAGAGAGACACCATGCCATTGGTAATGAATCCCCAAAGGGATTAAACCATTTAGCATAATACCTCTATCTCAAGCTTAAACAAGCAATTGGTTTGAAACAACTTTCAAGGCAACAAAAGGAGCCAAGAAATGAAAGAAGTGCACAGGTGATTAGAGATGAACACAAGTATGAAAAACACTAAATAAATGTTATCAACTCAAATAGGTTGGTGGCTAAGGCCTAAACCACCAAACCTATGAGAACCATTACACTACAAGCATACTATACAATGTATAAATAAAGCTAACTCATAAAAATAGTCATAAAACAGTCCTAAAACAGTCAAAAAAAAGTGTTGAAATAAAGACAAAAACAAATACAATAACAAGCTAAAATATTGAGGGATTAAAGCTAACACTTGAGCACAAGGAGGGGAGGCTAACCCCTCCATTTTTGGGACCTTAAAACATGATTTTAGCCACTGAAAAATTATGAATTTCAGGGGTAAAAAATCTCAAATACAGTTGATGAGAATATGGGAAACACAAGGGCAAAAGCTTAGAGAACAAGGTTCAAAGAAGGGTGGTTAACCCCTCCACCTTTGGTAGCTTTAAACCACAATTTGCAGCCTATAAAAATAGTGTAAGAATAGTTCAAAATTAGAAAGAAAAGATAGAAAACAAGTAGTTTAAAGATGCTCAAAATTATACCTCTTGAAGCAAGGCAACTCTTTTGTTAACAAACCTACAAATTCTCACTCTCAAGGGCTGAAATTTGGACTCAATAATCTCAGCAAGGAGAGCTCCAATATTGGTTCAGGAAGTGTTTGGGTAAGGTGTGTGTGTTGCAAGATAGAGAGAGAGAGAGAGAGAGAGAGAGAGAGAGAATTTCAAGTTTTGGGGTTTTGGGAATTTTTTGTAACCTAATTCCAAAATGGATGGTCAAGTATATATAGGAAAACATGTTATTATCTCAGAAATAGCAATATAGAGACAGCTGGTGGCGTGCATGCACACTTGTGGGGGACAGCTGGCACAAATATTTGCAAAAAAATCTATTTTCAGGAACAAGTGGCCAGCCAGACAAAATCTGCTTCCAGGCCTGACTTCAAACTGGTATATCTCCTTCATCCGGACTTAGTGTTAGGTCATTACTGAGTCTAAATTGAAGCCCCAGAAGTCTACTTTCCAATAATGGTGGCCTCACATCTAAATTCCAAGTGTGCAAAGAGATATGCCTATTTTAGTGAAGACTACTCATTTCTATCCTAACGGATTGATGCCCAATTTCTTCCCTAACTAGTTTTCTTCCATCCCCTCCTATTTTCTTCAACTCCAAACCTTTAAATAAGATGTTTTGAAAGATTTTTCAAATATTTCACCTCCCTTCCATTTATTTCCACTTTATCCTTGCTCGGTTTACCGAAAAGTGCAATATTTTAAACGAAATGCAAGCCTCGGAACATCGTAGAAACATTTGGAAAAATATTTTGAAAATGAGAGTTTTGAGGTCTAAAATAGTTTTGATCAAAATGATTTTGGTCAAAAAAGTGGTGTAAGGTTGGGATTTAGAAGCTCTTCTTGCTGAAGAAATCAAATGTTTGCACAGCATAACTTTCATTATCGAGTGATCAACCTGAGGTGCCCAAGTCTTAAGGACAGTCAAAAATGAGGTGTCTACAACTATCCTGGCATTAGTTCTGGCCAATTCCTTCTACGATCTGACACAGCCATAAACTGTCTCTCAACATTAGCTCCGGCCTCTAATCTATCTCAAGAGCCCTTGCACTCCTGCTCGAACTTTGCAATCTATTTGGCTTTTAGTTTGTTTTTTAGTTTTATTTCATGTTTTAGTTTCTCTCTCCAAACTCAAGTTAGTATCCTTGCTTGAATTTGAGAGGGGGTGTTAAATATAGTAACTATATATTTTGTCTATCATACATACCACATTATATTCATTACTATATTTAAGATTATCATACTTAGGTTTCTCTTCTCCTATTAGGGGCGTTCAATGGATATTCTGATCCGCCCAAACCAACAAAACTTAACTGATCCGCCGCATTTTCGACAGATGAGTGATGACGAGCGGATAGTTGCTCATTGATTTTTTCCAATTCGCCTAGTTTTGGACGGATGGCAGATTTGAGGTTCTTTTGGCTGCAACTAAACTGCCAAACCACGAGCACCCCAAGTAATTTGTAAGACTTTGTGTTTTCAATTTGTTTAGATATTCTATTTGTATTTTCAATTGAAAAAGAATTTAAATATTTTGTTGTGTTTTCAATTTGGAAATCCTTTTATCAAATGGCAAGTGTTAATATTTGATATTTTTGTGTGAAAAATATAAGGCTTAATTTTGTCATTTTTTTAAAAATCAAATTAAATTGTTTTTGAATAAAGAAACAATAATGAAATAGTTTTAATAATGCATGGTTTTCTTATACGTATTTATTATTGGTATTTGACAATTTACTTGATAATCTTTTGATTATGTTGAGTTGGATTGTTGTCCAAAAAAAATATTGACAAGTTGTTATATTATGTTCAAAATTTGTCAAAGTTTAACCGATTTGCATCCATCCACCAATCTGCTCAATTTGCATCCGCCAATCAAGCAAACAGATGTGGATTATTTTTTTTAATCCATCAATCCGATGGACGTATGGCGAATTGGAGGTTCCCCAGCCACAACCGAACCGCAAATACCCCGACCTCCTATATAAAGGAGTCTTGTATACATTGTTACAATAATTAATCAACACAATATTGAATATACACATAGTATAATATTCTCTTTCTCTCTCTCTTAGATATCTTAGTAGTGAAAATGGGGATTTCTTTAATAAAGGCAAAGTGAATCTAGCAGTATCATAAAGGGTCACCTGCAGCAACACTACACTTCCAAAGTTCGATGTTTTTCAACTTTATTTTATTTTATTTGGATTTGTTGTATTTTGTATATGTGATTTGATATACATCAATTAATGTGTGAGACTGACAAGGAGTTAATGTAGTAAGGTCACATGTTGCCAATCAATAGCAGCAGCAATTGCTGAATCAGTTCTGAAGGGGTTAGGAATGTTGGGTGTAAAAAAATAAGAGTTCCTAGATTTCCAGATGTGCCAGCAAACAATAGGAAATAGAACTATCCAGTTGACAAAGGATCCATTCAAAAATTTTGATTGGCAGTTGCTTTTAATCCAGACATCAAAATCAATGTGAAGGTGCTGAGTGGTGAGGGAGGTATTCCTATATCAGTCTAATAATGAGTGACCACGGGGCAATCTCGAAGGACACGATAAGTGGTTTCAGGTTCCGGATTACATAAAGGGCAAATGGGGTCGAGTGTGTTGTGTCTTTGAAAGTGGTTGGCTTTAACATTAATCCTAAGGAAATGTGGAGTGCAAGCCAAAGAAAATGAGTGATTCTATTAAGATTTTCTGTTGTAAAGCAAGAGATGTCAAGGTTTTTTTAGGGAAAATAATGTTGAAGTGGGATAAAAACAAATTAGGGTTAATTACACAAAAAAAACTCCAAAGTTTCATGCATTTTTCATTTTAAATCCCAGGTTTTCAATTTTGACAAATTAAACCCCATCCTTCCACCCGTGTTTCAATCTAGCCCCTCCCCCGATCCATCTCCGTCATATTGAACTAATGAAAATCTGGGCAAAATTTTAGATTTTTTTTTTTTTTTTTTTTTTTGTAGGTAGGAAATAAGTTTTATACCAAAAAATAGATATTACAATGAGACTCATTACATGCCCAAAGACAACACACCTTTTGAGGAGAGAAACACATGCCTAGCTTCTACACTAAAATCTAACAATAACATACAATCAGAATCCAAAAGCTAGGCCAAGCAACAATCAACGGACGTGCCTACGATTTCATAGGAGTCTTACGACTTGATTTCTTAGACTTGATAGAGAGGCTAACCTCTTGAGCAAGTTTAAGATTAGCGATTCTTTCAATGAGCTTTTTCTTGGTTTCCACTTTTGAAGATGGGTTTGTCCATGGAACAATAAAAGTTCCATCCTAAAGGGATTGCAGAGCTTCTTTGGAACTTGAAGATCGTTTAGAGGCTAAGACATTTATATTACCCACATCCTTGACAATTTCTTTTTCTTCCTTTGAAGCCTCTTCATTCGGAATATCTTTTGATGGGTTACTCACTTTCAAAGAGGTGCAATTCGCATTAAGCACGCTCTTAAAATCTGCATAAAAAGAAACCTCCTCATTGGCTACACAAGTATTGAGAATATCATATGCATTCGATGAAGATGGAAGAGGTGTGGGAACAAAGTTACCCATAGGAGCATTAACGACATCCTTGCCTTTTTTCTTTTTCACTTCAACCCATTCACTTGGCTTGCCTTCCTCCTTCGTCTCGACCACTTCTTTGGCCTTTAACTCTTGTTTAGAGATTTCCAATGGGTTTTGAAGTTAATCGTTCTGATAACCCACCGAGTATCTCTTAAGGCTTTTAACTACTTTCTTCATAGCAATCTTAGATTTAAATAAACCATTCCAAGGCGTAGAGATAACATTAGCATTATGGGAAGAAGACTTACCCAACCCATTGAAACTATGGCTTTGGACCATTTCTGCTTCAATCTAATCGGATGAGTCCTTAGCACCTGCCAACCCCTTTACACATGACATCTGAACTTGATCATGCCCTTTTGTCTCATTGCACATTTGGGTTGCGGTACTTCCCTTTGTTGCTGTCTCAATATCTCCCATTGGTTCAAGTATTGTTGTTTTGACCAAGTCTTGTTCTAAGGAAGAGCCATGGTAAATACTAGAACCTACCATGGCATTGTAAGCTTCAAGGGAATCACAATAAGTCTCTTCAATGTCAAAATCATCATGTTCAAACTGAAGTTCTAAGTGCCTTTGTATATAGTCCATATTATTCTAGTTTTTATCTGTTACCCAAAAAGCAACCCAAGAGGGAGTGAATTGGGTTTCTAAATAAATTTCTAAATTAAAAAAATATTCCCAAATAATAAACATTTAACAATATGAAACAATAAAGATGAGTAATAAATTAAAATTTCATCCAAACGAGAAATAAATATGAAGCAATATAAATGAAACTAATAAAAATAAATTAAGTGAAGGAATGGAAGAGAGAGCAAACACAGAATTTATAATGGTTCGGCTCAAACCAAGTCTACGTCCACTCCTCAAGATCCTTCTTGAGATTTCTTTACTATTCGTCAAATAGAAATTACACTCTTAGCTTTACAGGTGCTAGTGAACCTTAATAATTGATCAACCCCGATCACTCCAACCAACTAGTTGTGAATCCAGTGCTAGTCACACCTAACCCAAGTGATTTTATCTACAAAAATCACTCACAAAAAATATAGCTCTCTTTCACAAGAAAAATGATAAGGGATTGGAAACCCTTTTACAATAAAAGCTCAAACACTCAACAAATTTCTCTCAAAGAAATTATATAGCTCAATGAAAATGCACAACACAATGTTTTAAGAATTCTTGAATATCACCCACAATTTTTCACCACTTTTATGTCTTTTCTTTTCTCCACTAAGCTTCTTTTATAGCCATAGAAAAAAACTAGCCGTTGCAAAGAGATTCTAGGTAGGCTCCCCTTTCCTTCTATTTTTCTTCCATTTGAACTCATTAGCCTTTTGGACTTGCATCATTCTTGCCAAGAAACACTTTAAATCAATCAAAGGAAGAAAATGAATAAGAAAAGATATGAAAATGATTTGAATTTTTTTTATATATTAAATTAAAGTATTCAAAAGATGCACAATAAATTTAGTTATTTTTAAATCGGTGCAATCTATATCAAAATGACAAATTTTATTTTTACAGAATTTTTGAAAAATTGGTTAATAGATGGTATTCAAATAAAGATGCTATTTCCTTTCTGTCTGAAACCCTGGCACAGATCTAAGCCACAGTCCTCTCATATAGATCGAATCAAAAAGAAAGGACAAAAAGATGATTTTTGTTTTTTAACGGTTTTGGGAATGGAAGCTGAACTTCCTTTTGGTTCTCTCCAAAAACAGCCTTCCTTTTTTGAACCCTATTTTGTGTTAAATGATTGTAAAACATATAAATTAAAAAATCACAATTTATCTCATAATATGTTAGACATCATCAAAATCAAACCATAGGATTAACAATCTCTCCCTTTTTGATGATGGCAATACATGTATGGTTTTGACACAAAATTAAAATCAAATAGGAATTTCATTTATGAATTACAGTAACAAAGATATCTGACAATTGAAGTATAAGTGCAATTCAAGTTCACATTTCTTCTCCCCCTTTGACATCATCAAAATAAATGATTAATGCAAGTAAGGAGTAAGAAAAAAATATTTAGAATAATGTGAAAATATAATTTTTTGAAACAACTCCCCCTCATATCATGAATATTTTAAAAAGCTCCTCCTCAAATCATGGATATATTCAAAATATAAAGTTCAAAAAAAAAAAAAAAAAAAAAAAAAAAAAACTCACAATAGAAATGTTGGAGTTTATTTTTACATTAAAATCATCACTACTCCATATCAGACCTAATAATCCAAGATTTATAAATATGAGTTAGAATCCAGAATTTAAGAAATCGGATTAGACATTCCAAGTTCTTTTCGAATAAAACAAAATGGATTTTTGTTTAGGGGGCTTTGTGAAAATGTCTACCAATTGCTTGTCAGTATTTATAAATCCAAGCTCAATATCCCCTTTTTGAACATGATCGTGTATAAAATGATGTCTAATCTCAACGTGTTTAGTTCGAGAGTGTTGAATTGGATTCTTAGTCAAATTTATTGCACTTGTGTTATCACATTTAATAGGAATATGATCATAATGCAAATTAAAATCCTCCAATTGTTGTTTCATCCATAATATTTGAGCACTAAAACTCCTAACTACTATATATTCAGCTTCAGCAGTGGATAAAGCAACTGAGTTTTGCTTCTTAATAAACCAAGATACTAACCCAAGTCCTAGAAATTGACAAGTTCCACTAGTGCTCTTTCGGTCTACTAAACTACTGGCATACTCGGCATCCAAAAAACCAATTAGCTCAAATGAGACACCTTTAGGATAAAATAATCCCAAGTTTTGAGTATCGACAAGATATCTAAAAATTCGTTTAATAGCAGATAAGTGTGATTCTTTTGGATTAGATTGAAATCTAGCACACATGCATACACTAAACATTATATCAGGCCTACTTGCCGTAAGGAGTAAGGATCCAATCATACCTCGGTATTTCTTCTCATCTACCAGTTTACCGTTTTCATCTTTGTCAACCTTTGTTAACAGACTCATTGGAGTTCCCATTGGCTTTGTGTTTTCCAATCCATATTTCTTAAGTAGTTCTTTTGTGTAATTGGAATGGTTAATGAAAATCCCATCCTCTATTTGCCTGATTTGAAGTCTGAGAAAATATTTTAGTTCACACATCATGCTCATTTCGAACTCACCTTGCATGCACTTAGAAAATTCCTCACACAAAGTTTCATTAGTAGCTCTAAATATAATATCATCTACATATATTTCTACAATAAGAAAATCATCATTTTTTGTTTTAACAAAAAGAGCTGTGCTTGTTTCAAACCATATAGAGCTTTTGAGAGTTTAAAAACATGATTTGGAAATTCATGATTTTCAAAACCAGGAGGCTATTTAACATAAAATTCTTCTGAAATATAACCATTAAGAAAAGCACTTTTAACATCCATTTGATATAGTTTAAAATTTTAAAACAAGCAAATGCTAAAAGCATACAAATGGCTTCTAATCTTGCTACAGGTGCAAAAGTTTCATCAAAATCAATACCTTCTTCTTGATTATATCCTTGTGCAACTAATCTATCTTTATTTCTAATAATAATACCGGATTCATCAAGTTTATTTTGAAAAACGCATTTTGTACCAATAATGGAGTGGTTTTGAGGACGAGGGACCAAAATCCAAACTTGGTTTTTTTCAAATTGGTTTAATTCTTCTTGCATTGCTAAAATCCAATTTTCATCATTTTTAGCTTCAAAAATGAATTTAGGTTCATTTGAGAAATGAAGGCTAAATTACCACAAATATTTCTAAGAGAGTTTCGAGTTGTTATACCTTTAGAAGGATCACCTATAATTTGATCTGTGGGATGATTCCGTATAAATTTCCATTCTCTTGGTAAATTTTGATTGTCTCCACATTGATCTTGATGAAGTTTTTTCGGTTCATCTTTTTTAGATTCATCAATTTTCTTGGAAATATCTAAGTTTTCCATTTCTTGCTCAATATCTGCATCATCATTGCTTGCAATATTCTTGGAAATAGACTAGTTAGATTCATCAAATACAATATGTATTGATTCTTCAACAATTAAAGTTCATTTGTTAAACACATGATATGCTTTCGTTGTTGGAGAATAACCAAGAAAAATAACTTCATCAGATTTAGAATCAAATTTTTCCAAGTTATCTTTGTCGTTGTTCAAAACAAAACATTCACACCCAAAGGCATGAAAATGACTTATGTTTGGTTTTCTTCCTTTCCATAGCTCATATGGGATTTTCTTTAAAATGGATCTAATCATAGCCCGATTTACAATGTAACAAGCTGTATGAACGGCTTCAGCCCAAAAATATTTTGGTAGAGAGTTTTCACAAAGCATGGTTCTAGCCATCTCTTCTAAAGTACCATTCTTCCTCTCAACTACACCATTTTGTTAAAAAGTTCTAGGAGCCGAGAAATTATGGTCTATACCGTTTTCATTACAAAAATTTTCAAACGAATCATTATCAAGTTCTATACCATGGTCCGTCTGTATACTTGAACTAATAAAACCTTTTTCATTTTGAAGCTTTCTACATAATTTTGAAAAGATCGGAAAAGCTTCATCCTTATGAGCTAGGAACTTAACCCATGTAAATCTAGAGAAATCATCGACTACAACAAGAATGTATTGTTTGCCACCAAGAAATTTTAATTTGTTTTCCTCGTTGGCATGCATCACATAATTTGTCTTTTTCAAAAGAAATTTTTGGAAGTCCAATGACTAAATCCTTTTTAGAAAGTTATGAAATTAAATCCATGTGAGCATGACCAAGTCTTTTATGCCACAACCAACTATTATCACTAAGTGCAGAAAGGCATGTAATGTTAAAAGATAATAAATCAGAAAAATTAAAAACGTAAACATTTTCATGCCGATGGCCAACAAACAAAGTTTTATTATCTTTGAGATTTCTATTTTGCAAAGAGATTTTTCAAAGATAATTCTATTTCCCTTGTCACACAATTGACTAATACTAAATAAATTATGTTTCAATCCATCAACAAGTAAAATATTTTCGATAATGTAAGAGGGACTCTTACCAATACTACCTAAACCGATGATTTTTCTTTTATTGTTGTCTCCAAATGTTACACATCCACTATCTTTTAGAGATAAGGAAATGAACGCCGATTTGTCTCCGGTCATGTGTCTTGAACATCTACTATCCAAGTACCATTTTCTTTTTCCGGATTTTGCCTTGTAGCACACCTATATAAAAAAAATCAAGTATTTGATTTTGGTACCCATATCTTCTTGGGTCTGTGATTGTTAGTTTGTAAATTACTTGATTTTGGAACCCATCTCATGCTTGTTCCTAATAAATTTTTCTTGTAAAGACAGGATGAAAATAAGTGCCTTTTTCTAAAACAATAATGACAAGTAATATGTGGGCTACTAGATGAGTAAGCTTTAACAAAGAAATTTTTATAAAAAGTTTATTTCTTGTGAGGTTTGTATCTAATACATGCTTTGTCGAAAACACATCTTTGATTTCCAAGTTATTGATTTAAATTTTATTTTCCTTGTGTGAATTTAAAAATTATTTTATTTAAATCTTCTATATTTTCTTTTAAAGAATTATTATCAATTTTCAAATCATTTGAAGAATTTTTCAAAGAATCATTTTCCTTTTTCAAACTTTCATTTTCATTGACAAGCAAAGCAATAGTAGAATTTTTGGAAATTATCTTTTGAAAATCTTCATGAAGTTCCTTTACAATATCTAGAAATTCTTCATAGGAAAGAGAGTTTTCGATTACCTCATCATCTTCAATCCCCATGAAGCAAAGATTTGCCACTTCCAAGTCACTTGATTCGCTTTCTGAGCTATTGTAGTCACTTTCTCCCCATGCTGCCATAGCTCTTTTGCTCTTCTTCTTTTCCTTCATCTTCTTTAAGTTAGCACAATCATATTTAATGTGACCCGGTTTTTTACACTCATAACAGATTATTTGGTCTTTCTTTTCTTCATGTTTATTGAATGATTTTTGTGAATTTTTTTTAAAATTATTTATCTCTTTTCAATAAATTTTTAAACTTTTTAGTGACCATGGCAATGTCACCATCCTCATCACTTGAGTTGTTATCATCTTCAACTTTTTCTTGAGTTGATGTTTTGAATGTGATTCCTTTCTTCTTCTTGTCATTGTCATCATCATCGGTCTTCAGTAAAATCTCATGGATCATTAATGACCCAAGAAGTTCATCTACACCGAGTGTGTTGAGATCCTTGGCTTCCTGGATTGTCGTCACTTTCGGTTCCCAATTCTTTGGCAAGCACCTAAAAATTCTTCTTACCATTTCACTGTTAGTATATACTTTACCAAGATTTTTCAAAGAATTTGTAGTATCACTATATCTGGTAAACATTTGAGAAATAGATTCATCAGATTTCATTTTAAATAATTCATAATTATGAACAAACACACTAATACATGACTCCTTAACTTGATTTGTGCCTTTATGCGTGACTTCTAATTTATCCCAAATTTCTTTAGCAATGTCACACGCAAAAATTCTATTAAATTCATTAGGATCAAGTGCACAATATAATATATGTTTGGCTTTAGCATTTGCTTGAATTCTCTTAATATTATTTCATCCCTTTCATCTTCTATTTTAGGGACTTTCTTTGTATCTACAATTTTGAAAGGAATATTTGGTCCATTTTTAATAATTTTCCATACCATGTAGTATGTACCTTGAATATATATCATCATTCTATTTTTCCAATAACTAGAATTAATTCCAGAAAAATTTTGAGGCTTGGAAGGTCAGTGACCATCAATAATTTGTCCTCCTATAATGGTTGCCATTCATTAACTCTAAGATTGTTAAGTCAAAAAAAAATACTAGAGGCCTTACTTTGATACCAATTGTTATCCAAAAAGTAACCCAAGAGGGAGGGGGGGTGAATTGAATTTCTAAATAAATTGCTAAATTAAAAAAATATTCCCAAATAATAAACAATTAACAATATGAAACGATAAAGATGAGTAACAAATTAAAATTTAATCCAAATGAGAAATAAATATGAAGCAATATAAATGAGACTAATAAAAATAAATTAAGTGAAGGAACGGAAAAGAGAGCAAACACAAAATTTATAGTGGTTCGGCTCAAACCAAGCATACGTCTGTAACAACGCCCGCGGGGGGCCTCGCTACAGTTCGGACTCGATTTTTGTTGCGGTTCTCAATCTTGAACCGAAGAGTCCAAATCCGGCAAATCGCTTTGAGAAAAACAGATTTTTTTGAAAGAAGTGCCAAACATGGACTGCTTTGCCAGATAACAGAGTCGCCACCTAAATATTTTAAAATGGGAAATTTAGGAAACCCTGACTCGGTGCCAAAAGGCCACGTGTCCGTCATCACCAAAGTTGGCTCGGGAACTTGGGTACGATTAGGGAAGGTCACATCGTGAGCACCCCCGCTCGCCCGGTCAAAGACCGGCCTCTACTAACCATGATATCTGCTTTTGAAAACATTGTATGCTCTTATTCCGGTTATTAGCCTAGGTTACTATGTGATGCTCGCAGCAAACAAGTATAGATTAGGCCGCCTGAATTGGAACCAAAACACTTCGTGTTTGTTTGTTTGAAAAATGGTTTGCTACCCGCAGGTAGGCTTAAAATGCAGATTTTGCCACCCTCAGGTGGGCTTAGAAAACATGATTTTGCCACTATCTAGTGGGCTTAAAACAAACAGTTGATGAATTGTCCCAATTCAGATAACTCAACCTCCACCCACAGGCATTCAGGCAGTTATATCACATAAGCAGTTAGCCTCATGGCAAGCATGCTATTCATGGCAGCACTCACACGCATGCAAGGATGCTAAAGCATAAGACTCACCTAGTACTCCAAGCCAAAACAGAAAACTGATTAGAAATCATGCATGATCCTAATGTATACAGAATGCCTAATGCAACACATGCAAAAATGCAAACTATTGCAGGCTCGGCTATTCTAAAGATGGCATATGGAATGCAACAACTAACATGTATTCAACTTGGAATTGAAATACAAATGCAGTTTGTATGATGAGCCGAGCCCGGTGCGTGCAAAACAGATGAATGATGCAAACATGCTGTCATACTGTATGCTAATTGAAATATGCCCTATATCTAACCATCCAAAGCGGATAAATAAAAGGGAGAAAGAAATGGGGGTTGGAAGACATACATCACACTCACACACCCTTATTACAATTATGCCCTCGCGCAGAGGGTCCGAATAAATATACAGTCCGAAATAAAAGAATAATACAGTCCAAAATAATACAGATTCTAATTAATTGACAAATTAATTACAAAAGAAGTAAACTGGCATGCAAGCCAGGGACTGCCTTGCTGTTGATGAATGATGTATGCCGGGCTGCCTCGGGCGGAAATCCACTGGGATGCCCCAATTAGCCTCTGTTTGTAGTATTTCTCGAAATGCGTGCCAGACTCCGAAAATTTGCTGATTCTTCAATTTGCTGCAACAGAGAGCAGGAAAAGGGCATAGCAATGTATTTCACAAATATATGCATGCCTCGATCCTCGTGCCATCAATCACGCATCTCGATGCATGATGGCCGAGGAACCGGATTGCACAACTTAATATAAGATGAATGCAGATGAATGCTACAATAAAACCTAGCTCCATCACGGATAATCCGGAGTGTAAGTGACTTGGGAATTGAGACCCGTTCCGTCACTCGGAGTACGAAACGCGCCTCGTTTCCCGTGCAATATGCATGATATGCATGAAATGCAACTAACATACAATCCTAGCATGCGCAATGCTTATGAAAATGAGATGCCTCGAAATGCGTGCCCACTGGCACGCAAACCGAGGCGATGACATAAAGGCACGAAATGCAATGATGGGCTTACACCAATATGAGAGGGCCTCAGCCACACTCACATAGGATGCCGGAATGATAAGAATGAGGTGCCTCGAAATGCGTGCCCACTGGCACGCAAACCGAGGCAATGATGAAATGCAAATCGGATAAAACAGAGTGCCTCGAAATGCGTGCACGCGGGCACGCAAACCGAGACAGAGGCATACGTAATACAAACCGGATAAAATTGAATGTCTCGAAATGCGTGCGCACGGGCACGCAAACCGAGGCAGAGGCATACGCAATGCCCAGCGGATAAAACAGAGTGCCTCGAAATGCGTGCGCACGGGCACGCAAACCGAGGCAGAGGCATACGCAATGCCTAGCGGATAAAACAGAATGTCTTGAAATGCGTACACACGGGCACGCAAACCGAGGCGGATGATATGAAGTGCAAATCGGATAAAACCGAAGTGCCTCGAAATGCAAATCGGATAAAACCGAAGTGCCTCGAAGTGCGTGCACACGGGCACGCAAACCGAGGCGATGCTAAAATGAAATGAAATGGCATACGGAATGCAAATTGGGCTTACGCCAACATGAGAGGACCTCAGCCGCACTCACATAAGCTGCCGTCGGGTAAAAACAAAGTTGCCTCGAAATGCATGCCCGCGGACACGCAAACCGAGGAATGCATAAAATGGCATACGGAATGCAGTGATGGGCTTACGCCAAGATGAGAGAGCCTCAGCCGCACTCACATAGGCTGCCAGCGGATAAAAATAAAGTGCCTCGAAATGCGTGCACACGGGCACACAAACCGAGGCAATGGCATACAAGCATGAAAATACAAATTGGGCTTACGCCAACATGAGAGGGCCTCAACCACACTCACATAGGCTGCCGTCGGATAAAAAAGAGGTGCCTCGAAGTGCGTGCACACGGGCACGCAAATCGAGGCAATGCATTAAGGCATGAAATGACATGGGAAATGATATGCAAGCATGCAAACCATATTTCAGCACCTAAATAAAGGGGGAAACAGCCCCGAAACAATTCGAAATGACACCCGAAGCATGCAATCATCCCGAAAATGTGAAATTAAGCCCCGAAATGGCCTATAGCCATGCTATACATGCAAAATATGATTATGGAAGCAAGAACAGTAGCAAGCCAGTCCCAAATATGGCATTTTATCAGCACAAAGCAAGGCCAAATAATGCTCACAAGTATGGAAACAAAAGCTTGCAAAAATACGGTAAAAGAGGAGAATTACAAAGCAAGTGACATGTACAATACTCAAACCCAAAAAATCAGTTCTACAACATTGAAGATGGAACAAAAATATGCACAAATGCAAGAGATGACAACCTCTAAATCAGTATGAAAACATGCTAGAAATTCCATGCAAAATAGGCTCCAAATAGGCTATAACAAGAGACATGCCAAACTATACACCAAACAGCAAACTTTTCTTCATGAAACATGTAAAGGGGGTCAAAATAAGATCAAAGTCAGTAGGGATCGAAGTCCCAAAAACAAATAGAAATAGGTCAAAAATTGCATACAAAATGGGCACACTTGATGAAATTTAAAGGAAGTGGTATATAAAGTGGCCAAATGAAGTTGAGCTCCTCTACAATGTTGTAGAGGGGCTCAAAATAAGCAAGAAAGCAGTAGGGGTCGGACCCCTAAAAACCAACACAAATAGGTCAATTTTAGCATGCAAAAATGTGACAAACTTGGTGAATATTGAAGGAACTAGTATATAGAAATACCAAATGAAGTTGAGCCCTCCTACAATGTTGTAGAGGGGCTCAAAATGAGCACAAAATCAGTAGGGGTCGGAGCCCCAATTCTCAACCAATTAGAGTATAAAAAAGGATCAAGAAAAAGTCCCAAAAGTTGGTTTTGAATACTTACCCTTGAAGACTTGTCTTTCTTTGCTTTTTGGCTTTGATTTGTAGCTTCTCAACCTCTGAAATTCACTTCCTAGCTGCTGGAATCGAAGTAGGGATAGTGAGGCTAGGTGTTGGTGAAGAAATCAAGCAAGACTTGAAGCTTTTTTGAAGGTTTTGGCTATGGAGATTAGGGTTTTGAGAGAGGTGCTCTTGAGACCAAATTTTGTAACCTTGAGGAAGGAGGTGATGGTCCCTTTAAGTAGGCAAAACAAGGTGTAGAGTGGGAGGGAAATGGAGACAATCCCTCCCCCCTGAAATATCCCCCGGATGGGGTGATATTTTGAGAAAAATATCCGAACAGCTGGGATGCACTGGAAAGGAAGAAGCTGGCCGGCCAGGTGGTTTTCTGCAAGGGGGGCCGGCCGGCCACCCCACCTGGTCGGCCAGCCACTCACCATGGCCGGCCGGCCACCCCCAAAAAATGAACAAAATATTTTCTGGCCGACCTGTATGCCAAGTTGTCCTCCAATGTGTGTAGAATAAGGCCCCAAGGTCGGAATCTGGCAACTCTGAAGCAGAAGTCACAACATAGAGCTTGAAGAAGAGGCTCAAAAATGAACTCAACAATTTCTGGCCGACCATATACTTTTTGTGTCCTCCAAGATGTGTAGAACAAGGATCCAAGGTTGGAATTTGGCAACACTGAAGCAGGAGCCACAACATAGAGCTTGAAGGAGAGGCCCAAAAATGAAACCCACAGTTTCTGGCCGACCACCAACTTTTTGTGTCCTCCCATGTTCCCTCATCACAAATATGTAACTTTGGTTGGAAGAAAATACCCCCAGGGTGTTCAACATTGGCCCGGAAGTGAGAAAAACGGGCTCCGGAGGAGCGAAACTGGCTATCTGGGATAATTGCTGGCTTCTCACCCCCCCAGTGATCTTCCTGATGTTGAAACAGAGGTACCTGCCAAGTTTGAACAAAAACTAATGAGAAATGAACGCTCGGGACCAAAACCGAGCAATTCGGGATCCCGAAAATGGGCTGCCGGGCACCGGAAGTGGTGTTCGGCTGCGAAGTGGGTCTTGGAGACCCCAGTGTCCCTCGTTATGCTAAAACAAAGGCACTTACCAAAAATCGGAGAAATCGGAGATGGTTGGGCGGTCCCGAACCGAGGCACACGGCCTAACGGTCCCGAAAACCGGGTTCCAAAATGGGCAAAATGGCCTACGGCCACAAAACGTAGCCTACGGCCACTGAGAGATAGTCTACGGGACCACTCCCTCCCCTCAGGAAAGAAAACAAAGAAAACCGAGCCTGGTTCGCAAACCGAGACAAGGCACAAAAGAGAGTTCGGAAGTCCGGAGGCAGGGCGCACGGCCGCGACTCTGAGACTTCTGAACGAGCACAGTAGGCAACATCACCGAGTGCTCAATCGGTGACGTCTGAGTCTTAAGGTCGGTCAAAAATGGGGTGTCTACAACGTCCACTCCTCAAAATCCTCCTTGAGATTTCTTTACTATTCGTCAAATAAAAATTACACTCCTAGCTTTACAGGTGCTAGTGAACCTTAATAATTGATCAACCCCGATCACTCTAGCCAACTAGTTGTGAATCCAGTGCTAGTCACGCCTAACCCAAGTGATTTTGTCTACAAAAATCACTCACAAAAAATATAACTCTCTTTTATAAGAAAAATGATAAGGGATTGGAAACCCTTTTACAATAAAAGCTCAAACACTCAACAAATTTCTCTTAAAGAAATTATATAGCTCAATGAAAATGCACAACACAATGTTTTAAGAATTCTTGAATATCACCCTCAATTCTTCACCACTTCTATGCCTTTTCTTTTCTCCACAAAGCTTCTTTTATAGCTATAGAAAAAAAACTAGCCGTTGCAAAGAGATTCTAGGTAGGCTCCTTTTTCCTTCTATTTTTCTTTCATTTAAATTCATTAGCCTTTTGGACTTGGATCATTCTTGCCAAGAAACACTTCAGATCAATCAAAGGAAGAAAATGAATAAGAAAAGATATGGAAATGATTTGAATTTTTTTATATATTTTAAATTAAAGTATTCAAAAGATGCACAATAAATTTATTTAAATTTAAATCCGTGCAATCTATATCAAAATGACAAATTTTATTTTCATATTTTGTGTCAAATGATTGTAACAAATATAAATTAAAAAATCACAATTTATCTCATAATATTTTAAACATCATCAAAATCAAACCATAGGATTAACATTATCATTGGCTTGATTTGAATTATTAGGGCCCAATTTCTTTTTCACCAAGCTAGATTGGAATTTTTAAGTGAGATTTTGAATGAGCTACCTCGCTTGTTTCTTAATTTCTTACCCATTTTCAACAAATAGATTAGGTAAAATGGGGATTTGAAACCTGTAACATGATAGGTTGCAACTCACTCTCTATCTTTGCAGATCGTCAATCGGTGAATCATTGGACAAGATCACTGGAGATCGCGGATCATAGTCGCTAAAAATTTTAGATTTAAACCCACATGTTTAAGCAATTGTATCTCTCTCGTTATAACTCTCTTTCGCCTCATTTTCGCGTCATTGGTTCACCTCATGGCCTAGTTTTCATTCCACCCCTTATACGTCTTGTTCCACCTCTTTTTGCATGCCGCCGGAGCTCCAAAAGTTGGCTAAAAATAAATTTTTTTCTCTCTTTGAGCAACACTTTTAGATTCAAACCCACATATTCAAGCACTTACATCTCCCTCGTTGTAACTCTGTTTCGCCTCATTTTTTGCATCATTGGATTCACCTCATGACATAGTTTTCATTTCACCCCTCATACGCCTTGTTTCACCTCTTTTTGTGTGCCATCAGAGTCCAAAAATTGGCCAAAATAAGACCTCTTTTTTCTTTTCTTTTTTCTTCCTCTATCTTCCATCTCCATGTTTCTTCTTTCCTCCTTCCTTTCTACAATTATTCTCTCTTTTCCTTCATGGTCATTCCACCGAGCTCATGGTAGCCACCGAACCTTCGACTATAGCGACCCCGGTCTTTTCTCAGTTAGTTGTTGTATCCGGACTTATGTTTCGTAGATCCCGTTGTTAGATAATTGTTGTTGTTGTCCTTTATTTCCTTCTTCTTGAGTTATAGGATGTATTGGGCAGGTTGGTTGCAGGTTAGTTGGGTTGGAAACCTAGTGTTGCTGTCCAGATTTTTGGACCTTCGCTCGAGCGAGGAGTTGGTCGCTCGAGCGAGCTTTTGTTTTTGGTCCTTCGCTCGAGCGAGGGTTTGGTCGCTCGAGCGAGAGGTGGTTTTTGTGTCTGGTGGCTTGAGCCAGAGTGGCTTCGCTCGAGCGAGCGATTGCGTCTGGCTCAGACCTGAAGGTTGCATTTCTTGGCTCGAGCGAGCTTTTCTTCGCTCGAGCGATCTGGTTCGTTCTTCGCTCGAGCGAGGAGTTGGTCGCTCGAGCGAGCTTCTAGGTTGTTGGCTCGAGCAAGGCTGTCTTGGCTCGAGCGAGTGTTTCTTGTGTCTGGTCGCTCGAGCGAGCAGGCCTTCGCTCGAGCGAGCCTATCTTTATCAGCGAGGCAGCAGCGGATTTTAAACCATTTTTCACCCACTTTTGATTTCAAACTTTAAAATCCGAGAGCCTCTCTCTCTAGACTTGCCTTCTCTCTAAGAAATCATCTCCCTAGAGTGTGAATCTACCCTAGGACCTTTGTTAAAAAGATAGAGGGTGTTGAGAGCTTCGATTTAATCTGAAAATCTTTGGATTTGGAGCACATTGGTCTTTGAGTCTTCATCTCCGTTTGAGCTCAAACTTCGAGGTAGGGATAACCTACTCCATCTTATGAGTTTTGTCTTTGAATTTTGGCATTCTGATATGTTGGGGGTTGTTGGCAAATTTTGAGAAAGTTTGGGTCTTTTGTGTAAATTTACAAAAGTTGGGGTTTTATTTATAATAAACCTATATGCAAGTTAGGCATAGAGAAATGAGATTAATGTTGGAACATTGATAGAAATGGAACCTTAGGGTTGTTTTGTGAATTATGGTAATTTGCCCTAATTGGTTTAATTAATTAATGTAGATAATTAATTAAAGAAATTGAAGAATTGAGTTAAGAATGTTGAAGTTGGGAATGTATGGGACTAAAGGGTGTAGTGGAATCATTCATTGCTCACCTAGTTGAAATGTAGATATATTATCCATTTGTGCATTTATTTCCTGTTTAGAGATAATTGCTTTGGACTACCGGTGGAGGGTAGTATTGATTGTTGTAGACAATGCATGATGATTAGGCAAACTAAAACTAATCAATTGGATGTGTCATGGAGTATGACGGTCAGTAGAATACATTAACTTTATGTATTGATTGATTGTGCATACGACCAGTGTGTTTATATGCATTATGTGTGGGAAGTTGTTAGAATACATTGACTTTGTGTATTGATTGATTGCGTATATGATTCTGTGCTTATATGCATTACTTGTGTATGGGAGGAGATGGGGGATGTACTCCACGGTTTAGGGGAAGATGGGGGATGTACCTCTAAGCCGGTTAATGGTTATGGGAAGATGGGGGATGGACCCGGGGATGCAGCTCATATGCTCTCCCATTGTAGTTGTGATACAGCTCTTATGCTTATCTATTGAAGTGTTGATACAGCTCATATGCTTATCAATTGAAGTGTTGTTTGTTTGATTTGATATAGCACTAACATGTATATCATCATCATTTTGTGAAGTACGGAAGCGTTTGGATTGATTTGATATAGCACTAAAATGTATATCGTTATCAATTGTGAAGTATAGAAATGTTTCTATGTTAGGTTGATACAGCACCAAAATGTGTATTCACCTTGGATTTCGAAAGTGTTCTAGTGGTGAACTAAAATCTCATCAAATGTTTTGGCCAGAGTACTAAGCCTTATTTTCAAACTCAAAGTTGAACAAGAAATGGAAAGTGAAGTGTAGCATAGACTTGATTGTCATGGAATTGTAGTATGGCGTAAATGAATGTATCAGTGTTGACCATCTTTCAGTTACTGATCTTTTAGTCAGTATTCATAGTTGGTTTAGTGTATTTCTACTGGGCTGTGGGTCACCCTATATGGGAACATCATTTTCAGGTACAGGTAGCATGCCACCTCCAAGGATATCGCCTGGGAGGCTAGAAGCAGGCAGACGTTTGTGGTTTTGTTATCTTTTGTTGTACTACATGTAAATTTCAAGCCAAGGGCTTAATATGTATTTGAGTTAGTACTCTCTTCTTTGTAACCAAGTGTTAGCTTGGATAACTGTAAGCCCGTAAGGCATTTGCTTCTGTTGTTAATATGTAATGCTTCTTGTAAAGAATTACTCTGTAGAATAGAATGATGTTTGTCTCTCATGTAAATGCATGTCTAAATTGATGGGTTTAATGTTATTATTTTGAGGGCGTGACAACTTGGTATCAGAGCGTACCGGGTTCGAATACTTTGGGTACGTGGGAAGTGATTAGGATCACAATGGGTTTGTCTCGCTTGATAGAGACTTAAATGTAGTGTCATATGCCATGTGCTTAATTGATAACATGCTTATGTGATTATTTGGGTATGGGATTTAATTTCTAGGATGTTGATTGGATCTTTGGGTTTCTGGGAGTCTTGTTGGAAAAGCACTTGATCAATGCTGTTTCTAACCGGAACTCTAGTAACGCCTCGGGACTATCATTATCCGAAAATGAAATTCGTAAGTGCTTATGTGTTTATGTGCTTACGTGGAATGAATTACAGTTGTCCATGCATTAGGACGTGAGTGTTTAGTTTCGGCGCATTTATGAATGTGCTAATATCCTTTGTTACTCTGACTAGGATGCTTAGGCGAGGAAGTTGTGATTTCCCTCCTTCCGCTCGGGAAGAGTTACGGAAACAGTTTGTGGTGTTACGCCAAGGTACTACACCTTTGGTGCGGTTTGAAAGGTGGTTTGCTAACCTGTCAAGGTTTGCTCCAGAGTTGGTGGAGACGGAGGAATTGCGTTGTGCAGAGTTTGAGAGTAAGCTGTGTGACGACATCCGTGTAAGGATTGCGGGGTCTTGGCATAGGAGTTACAGTGTGCTTGTTAGGGCTGCGACTCATGTGGAGGCAGCGGTGCTAGCTATGGGCCAGAGTAGAGAGGAGACCGTTTCGGCGACTCCTGTGATTCAGGGTGTTAATAGGCCTTTTAAGAGACAGAGGGATTTAAACCCGCAACAGGGAGGTCGGGCTAAAACTACCCTTCCAGTGTCGGGTTTGGGTCCGGGAGAAGGTAAACAGAGGAGTGTCATTTGTTTCAAATGTGGTCTACTGGGCCACAAGGCTTCGGTTTGCCCACAGGGGAAGGGGGCAGGGTTAGCAGTTCAACCAGTAGTTGTACCACCAGGATTATCTAACCAGCCGAGTTTTGGGCCGACTGAAAGTTCAGTGGAGAGACAGTTGTTGGGGCTTTCATCAGCTCAGATTTCGAACCAGGCTCGTTCTCAGGAGCCGCTTACTTGTTGGGTGTGTAATCAGCCGGGTCATATCCGACGTTTCTGTACTCAGCCAGGGGCTTCTTTGGGGGTTTTACAACCTAGTCGGGTCCAGCCTTATTCGACTGGGCCGGGGCAGTACCGTTTTGGGGGTCAAACAGGCCAGATTTCGAGGGCCTCAGTGGGGTCGAGTTCCCAAGCTCCAGTTGGGGGAAATTCGCAGTTGTTCCAGGTGTGGCCAGTTGGGGCACATCAGTAGTCTGTGTTCGTGGCTTGTAAGCTCATAGAATACCTTGGGTCAGAGAATGACTAACTTTTGAAGTCCAGTGAGGGGCAGTAGTAGTGGTAATACCGAGGGGTTGGTTTTGTTTTGACTAATCCGTTTTGTAACCGGTGAATTATTGTTTTGTGGCCATTGGGTTCTATTGTGTAACCAATGTGTTTTGAGAATGTTGAAACATCTAAACCGTTTGTTTATATATATATGTGCTTGGTTTGTTAATTTCTGTGGATTGGGTGGATTGGAACATGCTGTAGCTCTAAAAGTTTTATTAATATAGTAGGTTGTTGTGAGACCATAAAATCTTTGGTAATAATGCATTCTTATGCGTGTGATTTAGTTTTGGGAAAATGAGAGCTGATGAGCCATGGTTTCAAATTCGAAAGGATTACTGAGGGACGCGTACCTTAATTGGTAGTACAAGGGGGGGGGGCGAGAACGGTTATACTTACCAATTGTTCGAAATTCCATTAGTGTTACCTAATTGATTCTTATGTGTGTGGAAGCGATATTAGTCTACTGTCGCGGGAACCTCGGGAGGATGTGAAGTGTGAGCTCAATACTAGGTATGGTATGTAATTAGCATGGTATTTTACAAGGGCATAGCGCATAATCTTGTTAGGATTAGACTTGTACCTTCGTGGTGGGTAACGTTGCCGTATAGGCATGTATAATGATTGGTCGTTCGATAGAGGGAGTGTTAGTCCCTAGATAAGGGCGTGGCTGTTGGCATCGAGAGTAGTGTATAGTGAGCAGCTGGTACTATATCCCGGGTAGCAGTTTATGGGCGTTTCCTAAGTTTTTGGACTTCCTTACTTTGATCAAAAGTGATAGGTTTGTACCTTAACACTGGTTAGGTCGGGAGATGCTATTGTGAGGATTGATTAGGTGTGTGGCCTGTGGTTGGGGTGTGACCCGTGAGTCGAGTCACTGTGGTAAGTCTTTTGCGAAGGAAGGTTTGGGATGGTAATGAGAGGGTTGAGAACCTTTACTCCTCTGGGGATTTAGAATGGCGCACCTTGGAAAGCCTTATCGACAACATGCGACGGTGTCGGGGTTGGTTCACGGTGGTTGTCTAGCAATAGCATTGGCTAGTGGTTTGGTACGGAGGCTGGGTGTCTTGATTGTACTCGCGGGGTGAGTGAAATCTCTAAATGAGGGAGTTTTGCACAGCACGATGCGTGTTAGTGTGTGGTTCATATGTTGTGTTTGGATGATGGATAGAAGGGGATCAGTCTTAGAAAATCCCAGAGGAATTTCTTAGTAAGGATTTGGTTTGGTTTCTGATTGAAACCGAGAGGTTGGATGTTTGGTGAAATTAGGTCACTTCGACATAAGTGTCCGTCGTCCAGTTTGGATAGAGGTAACACAAGTGAGGCAGGATGGTTGTGTAAAGTGAGCGAGGCACCTTGTTAGAGTCACTTTGACTCGTTTGACCCTTGTTTGCGCGTTGTAAGGCACGGGGATGTACAATGTTATCCGTTGTATTGTTACGTTATTGGGAATTTCAAACGTTTAGGATTCCCTTTCTTGAAAGTTCTATTTTAAGTGCAGTGTCATCAACGTGAGTATGACGTATTTTCAGTAGGTGGCGATATAGACCTGAATATTTTATGGGGTAGTATGTACCAAACATTGGTTTAGGTACTGTCGGTGGTCGAGACGTAGTAAACGTCTCAGAGTACAGTATTGGTTACGTGGGTTGTACTGTACCATTGTTATCAGGCCTTGGAGAGTGGGATCTTCCTATCAATTGGGACGTTGTGGAAACGTAGTGGAGTCAAAGTATCTGGATCCATTGGTAGGTATTTGAGTGTATGTTGAATATCTTGTTGTATGGATGAAATGTACGAATATTACATGTGTTTCAGTCTATGGTGATAATTTGGAAGTTAATTTAGCATTGTATATGTTAAATGTGATGTGGAATGCAAATGTATCATTAATGTTGAATGTGTTTCGGAATTTTGAACCATGCATATTAGAAGTTATTGATTTTGAAGGAAATGCACGTCAATATTGCATGTTATAGCATATATTGTAAGTTGTCTCCTGAATAGAGATGAGATAACCGATAATGGGTTAGGTTGATGAATACTAAATCGTGTATTGTGGAGAAATTGATTCAATTTAAACGTTACGAAAAATTTCAATGAGAAGTCTTGGCCAAATCAATTGGGAATGGTTATGTGCTGTGAGTAACATCGTACCTATGAAAAATGTTTACGAAACTCTTGAATTTCGCATGGGAAGTGCAAAAATGTTGAAAACTTGATTATTTTTGAGAAAATGCCCTTCTAATCAGAGAATAATTTTCTTTTTATTCATACAAAAGCTTGTACTGGTTGTTCCATTCGGATTGTGATTGTTGAGTAGTGACTTAGCTTGGAGCGCTAGTCGGTTGTTTTGGTGAGTATCTCGGAGAGGATTTGATTTTGTTGAAGCTTCATATGCGGGGGTAAGTAGGAAATCAGTTGTGAGTTTAATTCATTTGTATTGTGAGCCTTGTTATCGGTTGGCCTTGTGTCTTGGCATCTCCCTTAATTTCGGGGACGAAATTCTTTAAGGGGGGGAGGTTATAGCGACCCCGGTCTTTTCTCAGTTAGTTGTTGTATCCGGACTTATGTTCCGTAGATCCCGTTGTTAGATAATTGTTGTTGTTGTCCTTTATTTCCTTCTTCTTGAGTTATAGGATGTATTGGGCAGGTTGGTTGCAGGTTAGTTGGGTTGGAAACCTAGTGTTGCTGTCCAGATTTTTGGACCTTCGCTCGAGCGAGGAGTTGGTCGCTCGAGCGAGCTTTTGTTTTTGGTCCTTCGCTCGAGCGAGGGTTTGGTCGCTCGAGCGAGAGGTGGTTTTTGTGTCTGGGGGCTCGAGCCAGAGTGGCTTCGCTCGAGGGAGCGATTGCGTCTGGCTCAGACCTGAAGGTTGCATTTCTTGGCTCGAGCGAGCTTTTCTTCGCTCGAGCGATCTGGTTCGTTCTTCGCTCGAGCGAGGAGTTGGTCGCTCGAGCGAGCTTCTAGGTTGTTGGCTCGAGCAAGGCTGTCTTGGCTCGAGCGAGTGTTTCTTGTGTCTGGTCGCTCGAGCGAGCAGGCCTTCGCTCGAGCGAGCCTATCTTTATCAGCGAGGCAGCAGCGGATTTTAAACCATTTTTCACCCACTTTTGATTTCAAACTTTAAAATCCGAGAGCCTCTCTCTCTAGACTTGCCTTCTCTCTAAGAAATCATCTCCCTAGAGTGTGAATCTACCCTAGGGCCTTTGTTAAAAAGATAGAGGGTGTTGAGAGCTTCGATTTAATCTGAAAATCTTTGGATTTGGAGCACATTGGTCTTTGAGTCTTCATCTCCATTTGAGCTCAAACTTCGAGGTAGGGATAACCTACTCCATCTTATGAGTTTTGTCTTTGAATTTTGGCATTCTGATATGTTGGGGGTTGTTGGGAAATTTTGAGAAAGTTTGGGTCTTTTGTGTAAATTTACAAAAGTTGGGGTTTTATTTATAATAAACCTATATGCAAGTTAGGCATAGAGAAATGAGATTAATGTTGGAACATTGATAGAAATGGAACCTTAGGGTTGTTTTGTGAATTATGGTAATTTTCCCTAATTGGTTTAATTAATTAATGTAGATAATTAATTAAAGAAATTAAAGAATTGAGTTGAGAATGTTGAAGTTGGGAATGTATGGGACTAAAGGGTGTAGTGGAATCATTCATTGCTCACCTAGTTGAAATGTAGATATATTATCCATTTGTGCATTTATTTCCTATTTAGAGATAATTGCTTTGGACTACCGGTGGAGGGTAGTATTGATTGTTGTAGACAATGCATGATGATTAGGCAAACTAAAACTAATCAATTGGATGTGTCATGGAGTATGACGGTCAGTAGAATACATTAACTTTATGTATTGATTGATTGTGCATACGACCAGTGTGTTTATATGCATTATGTGTGGGCGGTTGTTAGAATACATTGACTTTGTGTATTGATTGATTGCGTATATGATTCTGTGCTTATATGCATTACTTGTGTATGGGAGGAGATGGGGGATGTACTCCACGGTTTAGGGGAAGATGGGGGATGTACCTCTAAGCCGGTTAATGGTTATGGGAAGATGGGGGATGGACCCGGGGATGCAGCTCATATGCTCTCCCATTGTAGTTGTGATACAGCTCTTATGCTTATCTATTGAAGTGTTGATACAGCTCATATGCTTATCAATTGAAGTGTTGTTTGTTTGATTTGATATAGCACTAACATGTATATCATCATCATTTTGTGAAGTACGGAAGCGTTTGGATTGATTTGATATAGCACTAAAATGTATATCGTTATCAATTGTGAAGTATAGAAATGTTTCTATGTTAGGTTGATACAGCACCAAAATGTGTATTCACCTTGGATTTCGAAAGTGTTCTAGTGGTGAACTAAAATCTCATCAAATGTTTTGGCCAGAGTACTAAGCCTTATTTTCAAACTCAAAGTTGAACAAGAAATGGAAAGTGAAGTGTAGCATAGACTTGATTGTCATGGAATTGTAGTATGGCGTAAATGAATGTATCAGTGTTGACCATCTTTCAGTTGCTGATCTTTTAGTCAGTATTCATAGTTGGTTTAGTGTATTTCTACTGGGCTGTGGCTCACCCTATATGGGAACATCATTTTCAGGTACAGGTAGCATGCCACCTCCAAGGATATCGCCTGGGAGGCTAGAAGAAGGCAGACGTTTGTGGTTTTGTTATCTTTTGTTGTACTACATGTAAATTTCAAGCCAAGGGCTTAATATGTATTTGAGTTAGTACTCTCTTCTTTGTAACCAAGTGTTAGCTTGGATAACTGTAAGCCCGTAAGGCATTTGCTTCTGTTGTTAATATGTAATGCTTCTTGTAAAGAATTACTCTGTGGAATAGAATGATGTTTGTCTCTCATGTAAATGCATGTCTAAATTGATGGGTTTAATGTTATTATTTTGAGGGCGTGACATCGACAGTGACGGTGGCGGTGCCGTCGAGTATGGAGGTTTATGACTTACAAAAAGGGGAAAAAACGTAAGGGTGGGGGAAGGGCCATAAAAGAAAAAAGAAGAGGAAAATAGAGAATAATTTTGGAAAGAATGGAGGAAGGAAGAAGCATGGAGATAGAAGACAGAAAGGGGAAGAGAGAGAGAGAGAGAGAGAGAAATCTTATTTTTGACCAACTTTTAGAGCTTCAATGGCATACAAAAAGAGGTGGAACAAGGCATATGAGGGGTGGAATGAAAACTAGGGCATGAAATGAATCCAATGACGTGAAAATGAGGCGAAACGGAGTTATGATGAGAGGGATATAAGTGTTTGAACATGTGGGTTTGAATATGAATATTTTGCCTAAAGTGAGAAAAGTCTTATTTTTTGCTGACTTTTGGAGCTCTGATGGAATACAAAAAGAGGTCAAACAAGGCATATCAGGATTGAAATGAAAATTAGGCCATGAAGTGAATCCAACGACGCAAAAATAAGGCGAAACGGAGTTACGACAAGAGAAATACAAATGCTTAAACATATGGGTTTGAATCTGAAATTTTGCCCAGATTTCCGTTAGTTCAATATGATGGAGATAGACAGGGAGGCCAGATTGAAACACGGATGGAAAGATAGTATTTAATTTGTCGAAATTGAAAACCTGAGGTTTAAAATGAACCCAAAAAATTAATTACATGATAAATATTAATAATTAAAATTAAAATTATTTTTATTTTTATTAATGTGTAATTAATTTCCGCTTTCTCTAATACCACTGTGCAGTAGTTGTCCCTGTTTTTTAGTATGTGTGAAACGAGGGGTATGTATACGTATTTGAAAAAAAAAATCAAATCAAATCAAATCAAATCAAATATTAAAATGCTATTAAAAAAATCAAATACTAAAATAATCTATTTTAATTTTTGGTTTACAAAAATAGATTTAATGATAGTAGAGACTATTTTTATTGGTTGGTTGGAGGAAAATAACTTACTTGTTTCACATCAAGTAAGTATAGATTTTACAAAACCTAGAGCTGTATATCAAATTAATTATTCAGTAATGTTACGAACTCAAACATAAAACTCAAAAAAAATTTAGAATTTCACATTAATGGCTCAGATTCATTTCATATGTAAACTTTACACTTTATTAATTTAATCTCCACCATCCAAATCTATTTCTGAGTCCATTCTGAATCACAAATTATGGGCCTAGCTTTTTTTTTGTTAATTACTGGTTTTGTTTTTCAAAGTAGTAGTATGAGCAATGCAAACAATTGGTTTGTGGATTTTTCTCTAATAAAATAACATTCTACCACCTACAATTTCACATTACTTTGCTAAATACAATACAGAACTGAAAAATGCTAAAAAATTGAGGGTTGGATTTTACGTGATTAAATTTTAAATCAATCAATAACTAGCATACAGTAGTTAAAATTTGTGTCAAAATATTTAGGGGTATTTTGAAAAGATAATTAAAAGTTGACTTTTGGTTTTTAACCAAGCTTTTTTGCTTTTTTGAAAAGTGATTTGGGAAGTTAGTAAAAAGTTACTTTTTGGATTTTTTGGCTAATATTTGTTTATGATGTCACATCACAATGTAATGACCAAAATACCCCCATCCAATTATGAAAATTTACATTTTCACCCATTTGGGAGGTCAGTTGATGTAATTTCACTAGGGGTAGGCACGGGTCGATTGCGGCTACGGAACCTCCAATCTGCCATCCATCCGCCAGATTAGCGGATTAGAGAAAATCAATCTGCATCCGTCCGCCAATTCGGCGGATGTGGATTGAACAGTTTGGCGGTTTGGCGGATGGACGCGAATCGGTTTGGCGGTTTAAAATTTTATAAATTTTCAACATAATTCAACTTGTGCACTTCCTCAAAAAAAGAAAAAGAAAGTATTACGGTCAATGACTTAAAAAAAATTACAATCACTACATACCTCATCTAAAGCAAGAAAGTTTGAAACTTTAGAATATCACAATCACTGCATGCCTCATCCACATACTACAATCACAGCATGCCTCATTCACATAAAGTGTTACAATCTGCGATTCTTAAAATATAAAAACAATTCAAACCACCAAAACCATGAACAGAGCAGTAGTAGAGATTGTATGTCTCTGTATTGTTACATCTATATCTGTTTTTGAAAACAAAAACCAACCAGCATATATCATATTTTCTATTTATTATTTTTAGAGATAGATTTAAAAACCAAAAAATATAGATAAATAATACGTTTCTTTTTTTCAATTCAAAAAAGTATTCAAATTGAAAACTTTTTTTCAACAGAATATTTAAACTCTTTTTTAATTGAAAACACAAACTGAATATTTAAACAAACTGAAAACACAAAGTCTTATAAATTACTAGGGGTGCTCGCGGTTTGGCAGTTCGGTTGCAGCCAAAGGAATCTCAAATCCACCATCCGTCCGCCAGATTGGCGGATTGGAGAAAATCTATCCGCAACCGTCCGCTCATCATCACGCATCCATCCAAAATGCGGCGGATCGGATCGGTTTGGTCAATTTTGCCGAATCGATATATCCGCTGCTCACTCCTAAATTTCACAACCTGCATATTAATGCTTCCCAAATGGTTTTGTTGCGTTTTTAGTTGCTATTGGCTTTTTTTTGAAGCTACAGAACGCAACTTTTAATTTGGATTCCCAAATCACCACTTATTGTAATTTTTGCATATCATTTACAAAAAAAAAGAGTTTAATAAATAAATTTTAAAAACTTAATTATTAAGAAAGTGAAGAAGGTTTGTTCTGAAGTACAAGTTTCGGATTATTAATTTTGAGCTTTTAAGAAGCTGATGAGAGACTTGTAGACCATGAAGTCAAAATCTTTTGTTTATCCCATTATAGCCGGTTTTTCATGCTCTTCAGAGGGGTTTAGTCTCCTTGGATACAATAGCCGTACAATTCGGACTACCGTAATTATGAATCTGATTTCACAAATGCAATGTAAAACAGAAAAACACAAATGAGAGTCCAAATCTGACAAATCTTTTGAAAAATCTATTTACAATTAAAAATGCCAAAAATGGACTACATTGTCAAATTTCAGAATCGCCACCCAAATATTTTTGAAAATTTTAGGAAACCCATGACTCGTGTCAAATGCCACTTATCCGTTATAACCAAAGTGTCTCGGCTCGGGAGCTTAGGTATGAGAGGGGAAGGTTATGAATTGAACACCCCACTCACCCGATCAAAGATCGGTCTCTACTAATCATGATGTGATTTTTATGTACATTATATGCTCATATTCTAATTATTATGCTAACATTACTATGTGAGGCACACAAGTATAGACTACGCCACTCAATTTGGAATGTTTCAATTTCATGTTTATTTGAAAAAGTTTTGAATGTGTGCTACTTGAAAAAGCAAGCTCACATGTACATTTATCAAAGTCAAACCAATTTAAGCGAAATAGCCTTTATCCATAGGCATTCAAAGAGATATTTCAAATAAGCATTTTGCCTCATGGTATTATGCTTGATATGGCAACACAAACACACATGCGATATACTAAAGCAAAAAATACTCACCTAGTACTCAACCGAGGTAAGCCAAAGGGAAGAAAATAATTAGAAAAATGCATGCTCTAATATGCAAGTGACTTGTCACGCCCCGTATTTTATTACTCGGATAACATTACCAATATTCATTAATCAAGTCCATTTACAAATGTCAATTCATCATTTGATGAAATGATGAATAATTAAATATACATATTCCCTCTCATGATACAACAATGACATTTTCATACAAATAAAAAAAATGCCCTGAGGCTTACAATAAAAGTGATGACACTACTCTTTACAAAAAAAAATAACGCTCAGCCAAACAAAAAAATGAAGTAGTACAATCCATCACTACATTACACTTATGAAATGATAAAACCCATTGTTTGATCTTCAAATCCGAAAAGCATTCCCTGTACACATGTACAGGCAGGGGGTGAGCAATCACTAGCTCACCAAACAATCTCATATTAAAACATTAGAAGATATGCAAGTACCAAAATAGTCATACATATACGTGAAATCATATCATGTCAAAACCATATGATTCTATTACATAATCTCTTGAACCTAATTTATTTTAATTAACCACAACTAGTTAATTTAAATAAATAAACATGCTTCAAAAACAGCATGACATCCTTTTCAATTCATTCAATTACCCATTTGTCAATGGAATCAAATAGTTAAACAATTCATAATGACATTTAACAAGGCATCAATACATTTTATACAGTCGTATGAGATGAATGCATATGCTACATCATGCTCAAAATATTTTTCTCATCTTTTGAAAATCTTATACATAATGCCAATTTGAAAACATATTAATCCAACAATTTCAATAAAATTCCAAGGTGGTAAATACGACTCAGGTAATCCCTAAGTTGATGTCTGCAAGTAGACTATACAAGTACTACCAATTCGTCATTTTTACCAGTATTAACTGGAAGACTCGACACCTGTAATCTATCATTTTTACCAATATTAACTGGAAGGCTCAACACCTGTAATCTGTCATTTTTACCACTATTAACTAGAAGGCTCGACACCTATCATCTACACCACCTTTCAAAACTTACCACCGAATTTACCCCAAAATCATTTCATGAAAACTTGTTTCCCAACATTCCTTTCTCAATGCAAAGTTTTCAAATCAAATTTCAAAGCTCATCATTATCAAATGAATTGATATGCCAATGCAATGATTAATAATACAATGTAATATTTCTTCCACTTTCAATACTTCCACACAATATTCCTATTGTGATCAAAATTCTCATTTCTCATTTCAATATAATTTCTTAAGATGAATATAAATACTTTTATTCCAATTCATCCATAGGACAACAAAATTCCCACACTTAGAGTAATCTCAACCATTTAGTCACTTCAAGACTATATCAACATTTTTAATAACAATTTTCAAAATTTCAACAATTCTCATATTCCATGAAAACAATCATTTATATGTAAACAAATAAATAATTTTTCAAACATCATTTATTTTGGCACACAAAACAAATATAACAACATCTTCAAAGTTTGTCAACATCTTTCTTAAAAACTCCCAATTTCTAGGTTTTCTCACCAAAACCATTCATCTTCATTTATTAAAAGAAAGTCACTAAAAACATCTCTCTTCAATCCTCATAGTTCAAAACCCTCAATTTCTATTTTAAAAGAAACAAGAAAGTAAACCCACTTTCAAAAAAAAAAATCTCTCATCTTCTTGAATCAACAATCAATTTTCAAAACAAATCAAATGATGATTTTGAAAATCATCTAGATCTTGCAAAAAACATAAATATAACTATATTTCAACATACCATTTTTCATGTCAAGCTATTTAAAGAGGTAATATTTTTACCAAATTCTCTACCAATAACAATTTCACAACTTTTTCTAAAATTATTTAACCCACATGATATTTACATCAAAAATTATGAAATATGCCCAATAGTAACATTTTCGAGGTTATGTGTAACGCCCCGTATTTTATTACTCAGATAATTTTACCAATATTTATTAATTAAGTCCATTTACAAATAACATTTCATCCTTGGATGAAATGATAAATAATCAAATATACATATTCCCTCTCGTTGTACAACAATGACATTTTCATACAAATAAAAAAAATACCCTGAGGCTTACAATAAAATAGAGGACACTACTCTTTACAAAAAAAAATAGCACTCAGCCAAACAACAAATGAAGTAATACAATCCGTCACCACATTACATTTATGAAATGGTAAAACCCATTGTTTGATCTTCAAATCCAAAAAGCATTCCCTGTACACATGTACAGGCAGGGGGTGAGCAACCACTAGCCCACCAAGCAATCTCATATTAAAACATTAGAAGATATGCGGGTACCATAATACTTATACATATACGTGAAATCATATCATGTCAAAACCATATGATTTTATTACATAATCTCTTAAATCCAATTTATTTAATTAACCACAACAAGTTAACTTAAATAAATAAACATGTTTTAATAGCAACAGGACATCCTTTTCAATTCATTCAATTATCTCATTATCAATTGAATCAAATAATTAAACAATTCATCAAATCCATTTTATACAGTCTTATGAGATGAATGCATATGCCATGTCATGCTCAAAATATTTTTCTCATTTTTTGAAAATCTTACGCACAATGCCATTTTGAAAACACATTAATTCAATAATTTCAATAAAATTCCAAAATGGTAAATACGACTCAGGTAATCCCTAGGATGGTGTCTGCAAGTAGACTATACAAGTACTACCAATTTGTCATTTTTACCAATATTAACTGGAAGGTTCGACACCTGTAATCTGTCATTTTTACTAGTATTAACTGGAATGCTCGACACCTGTAATCCGTCATTTTTACCAGTATTAACTGGAAGGCTCGACACCTATAATCTGTCATTTTTACCAGTATTAACTGGAAGGCTCGACACCTATCCGCGCGGGTTTCTGGTCTTTCACCATGGACACTCAAGCCAACTTAACCAATACCAACTACACCCCTTATCTAGACTTTCCAACGTATTTACCAAAAACAAAACAATAGATCTTGTTTCATAAAACAATTTCTCTTTTAAAACCATAACCTTCCAATGTAAGATTAAAAATCAATTTCAATAGTAGTTCGATAAAATGATAATGCAAAATGTACAATCCTTCATATGATTCCATTTCCAATTTCCTCGACACAATTCTCCATTGTGATCAATTTTCATATCCCTATCAATGTAATATCATGATACAATCCCAAGAGATAATATAGCAATGCCAATATTCATGTATTTACCACATGTAAATCAACAACTTCTAACTTAGTCTTTTCAAGACAATTCAACAATGTTCCTTATATAAAACAAACTTCCAAAGTCAAACATTTTCTTACCATTCCAAAAATCTCCTCATTTAGATACCAACGTGGCAATCCCCTACCAGTTATCAAAACTAAAACTTCTAAGCAATAGGTTCATCAATAGCAATAAGATATGACACCAAAGTGGGTTCAAGTTTTCATCGATTTCTAACTCACATACTTTATCAATGAAATGTAATTACAATCTTTTCAAAACTCATCCCCATTCCAAACATTAAATAGAATCAAATTCTTATTTTTCTCATGTAAGTGAAATCTCAAGATCTTCAAGTTCAATCATAATTCTCAATAAGTATAAGTGAATATTCTAACATTTAATCAATTATATCAAAATCTTCTCTTGACTATAAATATAAAATATAACGTGAGTGTTCACTTTCCGATTATCAACATCAACTGCATCAAATTAAACCAAGGAAAAATAAATAAATAAATAAAAGTTTTGATAACTCATTGTTGTTTTAATCCAATTCATCCATTTGCTCCAAACGACCTAAAATCATATTCTTTTCCTTTATTGTCAAAATCCGCCAAAACAATTCAAATATCTCATATATGAATTTTAGGTATTATTATGATAACATAACTCAACTAGTAAAACTATGGACCAAATACCATATCACATCAACTTAATCTCGCTTAATTTCCCAAAATCTCATTCTTGGTCAACATCATCACTTTTAATCTCATAATATTAAAAGCTAGGAATTTAAACCTAATAACACCCCTTTAATTACGAAGGATTTTAAATATTAACCAAACTAATTTAATTCATCAAATTAGTAAATCCATTAAGTTCACCATCTTCCAAATTAACAACACTAAACATAAATTCACATGACTCATCACTCAAAATATCCCCACATTTCATGCCTAGCCACTTTTCCCAAATCTCTACAAACCACAATTTCACAACTTTTCTAAAATTAATAAATTAACATTTACAAAACATCATAAATATCACACTTTTAAAGTCTTAAATCCGAAAATCATTCTATAATCTTAACTTAACAATTCACACAATATTCATCAATATCAATTTATTTTTTCTTCTCAAAAATAAATTCCAAAACTCAGAGATGAGATAAATATTTCAACATTATTTTCCCAAAATAAATTATCTAACCATAATATGAGGTAGATACAACTCATAAAACTATTTATTTTATTTTATTTTCGAATTTTTAACAAGTGTTTCCAACACAAGATGATTTTTTCAAATCAATTTCAAAATAACAATATTCTTAACATTTTAACATGATTTCTCTTCCAAAAATTACCAAACAAAAATCTGAAAATATATATATATATATATAAATATGCAATACCTCTTATAATGATATATTTTCTCGAAATAACCCTAACATAACTTTAATGTAAAAATATGAAGAAAGTCCCTACCTCAAATAATGAAGAAAAACAGATCTGGAAGGCAAATCTTGCTCGATCATGAATCTGAGACTACCATTGCGAAGATCACAACGAGTTCTCTAACTTTCATTTACAAAACTTTTGCAAAATTTCACTGTAAAGACTCTCATTCTAAGTTCAAAGCTTGAATATCCATGGGAGGGAGAGAGACGAAGCAGTGAGGCAAACTCTCTGCTCACCAAAATGAGGGGAAAACAAAAATGAAGAAGAAAGGGAGAAGTATGATGGAAAAATGAAAAAGGGGAGGGGAGTGGGGGACAACCCCACATGGGTTTGCTTCCCCATGGGTATAACATCACAAAACTTCATATAAAATATATTGTCAAATATTTTAAACTTTGATAACATAAATTATAAATTGATATAATTTTTCTCATCACAAAAATACAACATTTTTGTATATCACAAAATATAATATTTTGTTCACTACCAAAAATATACCCAATTTCATTCTTTATAAAATATATAATTTTTCACCATATGGTACACACCATAAAATCAACTATCAAATATTTATTATAATCCTATATAATAAATAATAACAACTCATAAGGTGCTTACTACCAATCACCTAATTAAAAAGGACCAAACAGTTAAACATGAATCATTAAACAAACTCAAATTAAATTAAATCTAAATCGTGGGTTTCACCCATAAGTCAAATATGGTCCAATTATATACCAAAATAGTCCCAACAAATTTATCTCAAATCCTGGTCCGAACACCCAAAACTCAATTTCAAATTCTTCTATAAATTAAACTGAACACCAATCAGTCCGTGAATTTTCATAAAATAAATACTCATAATTAAATTCTGAAATTTTTATCCAACATGATAGACTCATATGGGAACAACGTGTAAAAATTTCATAATGTTTTGAGATCAAGAACTATTTTTAAAAAATACAAAATCGAACTATTTTTGCACAGAATTTACACAGCAATCAAATTTGAAAATTTGCACAATTAAATTATGCACTGGCTATTTTTAAAAAAAAAAAAATTTGGGTCATTACATTATGAGTTTGAAAGTCCACATTTCACATTTTTATTTTCATAAAAATAAATACAATTTAATCATCAACATATCATTTTTTATAAAATATCATGAATATAACACTCTTAGAGTTTTTAATCCCAAAACAACTCTATAATCCCAACTTAAGTGTTTTCTCAATATTCATCAACATAAATTTATTTTTCTCAAAAATAAATTCCAAATCAAAGATAAAAAATATTTCAACTTAATATTTCTCAAAATAATTCATCTAATCATAATATGATGTAGATACAATCCATACAACTATTAAAATTAAATTTTTAGATTTTTAGCAACAAAATTTCAACGCAAGGTGGTCTTCCCAAATCAACCTCAAAATACCACTTTTCTTAACATTCCAACATAATTGTTCTTCCAAAAATTACCTAACAAAAATCTTTAAAATATATATATATATATATATGCAATATCTCTTATAATGATATATTTTCTCAAAATATCCCTAACATAGCTTTAATGTAAAAATATGAAGAAAGTCCCTACCTCAAATATGAAGAAAACCTAATCCAAAAATGCAAACATCACCCGATCATGAATCCGAGAACACCATTGCGAAGATCATGATGAGTTCTCCAACTTTCATTTACAATATTTTTACAAAATCTCACTCTAAGAACTCTCATTTGAAACTCAAAGATTGAGCAATAATGGAGGAAAAGAGGAGAGAGAGAGAGAGAGAGAGAGAGAGAGGGAGATGGTGAGGTGAAAGAGAGCAGAGCTCTCTGCTCAAAATAAAAAAGGAAAAGTAAAAGTGGAAGAAAAGAATAGCACACTAACAAGGCCAACCTCACGTGGGTTGTCACCCACCACACAATTGTATTATTTAAAATTTGTAATAATACTTCAAAATTTTATAATATAAAATGATATAATTTTTCTCACCACAATATATAATATTTTTGTACACCACAAAATATAATATTTTGCTCACTACGAAATATATACATTTTCATTCTCTATAAAATATATAATTTTTCACCATATGGTACACACCATAAAATCAATCAAATATTTATTATAACCCCTATATAATAAATAATAACAACTCCCAATGTAGTTACTACCAATCACATAATTAAAAAGGACCAAACAGTTAAACATGAGTCACTAAACAAACTCAAATTAAATTAAATCTAAATCATGGGTCCCAGCCAAACATGGTCCAATTATATACCAAGATAGACCCAACAAATTTATCCAAATCATGATCTAAACATTCAAAATTAAATAACAAAATTCTGCTATAAATTAAACTGAACACCAATCAGTCTGTGAATTTTCATAAAATAAATACTCATCATTTAATTCTGAAATTTTTATTCAACGTACTAGACTCATATGGAAACAACATATAAAAATTTCATAATTTTCTGAGATCGGAAATTATTTTTAAAAAATACAAAACCGAACTGTTTTTACACAGAATTTACACAGGAATCAAATTGGAAAATTTGCTCAATTAAATTATGCATTGGCTATTTAAAAAAAAAATTGGGTCATTACAACTAATGCAACACATATAAAATGCAACTACTAAGAGCATCTCCAACCATTGTTGCTATAATGTCATTACTATTGCTATAATTTGGTAATGAATAGTGTTATTTTGCCAAATTATAGCAATAGTACTCCAATGGTCATTTGCTATTTTAGCAAACCTCAACCAACTTTCCCTCCAAGTTTATAGGTATTGTTTGGATATAGATTTTTTTGTGATTTTATTTTTGTTTATTTTTTGTCTTTTGTGATATTTTTTTACCTGTTTGTAAAAAAAATTATATATTTATATTATTCCCAACTAGACAAATATAAAAAATGAAAAAAATTTGGAAAAATTGGAAAAAAAATCAAATATAATTCACCTTACCAAAAAAATATATTAGTCAAATATATTACCTTTTATCTTTTTTCTTTTTATTTTATCTTTTATCTTTTTATTGCCTTCATTTGAAAAAATATATTTATTTTTTTATTATACTTTATTGAAAAATTTAAATTATACTAAAAATTAGTCAACATTATACATTGCAAAAATAATATTACATTGTGTAGTAGAAAATACTCAAAAATTAAAAAAAATAAATAAATAAATAAACATGAAATTTCATTACAACGGCTACTTTTATAAAAAAAAAATAATATTACATTTTGTTTTTTTTTATTTTTTTAAAGGACAAAAGAGCCTTTTGTATTTCCAAGGCACCATCACCACTATCCACGTACCCATTCACCAACAATTGAGATGCAATATCTAGAATCATCCTTGCATTCCATTCCAAGATAAAACATAGCTGTCTCTCTCTCTTCCAAATCAAACGGAAGTCGACTCTCTTCACTCTCTCTCTCACTCTCCAAAAACCAACCTTCTGACCTCTGATTCTACTCCTTTGACCCTCTCCGAGATGCTTATTCCGACTCCGGCTTCTTCTCCGGCGCCGGATCGTGCTCTGCCAAGTACACGATGGATACAGTTCTCAGCCCGACCTCGTTCCTCGAATCCCCTGTTCTCCTCTCCAACATGAAGGTTAGGTCTTCTTCGAATCTCTCACTAGTACCTTCAATTTCAGTACCTGTTCTCTTCTTCAATATATATAAATGTTGCTATTGAATAGCTATTGTCTATTTTCAATAAATTTTAAGCAAGACAAAAAGAAAAAAAATATGTTGATATTTGAATTTTTGTATTGGTGAAATTTGAATGGAAAAGTTGGTGAATTTGGTGATTATTTTTAGTAATTGGTGAATTCCATTTTAAATAAAATGGTGAATTTTGTTTTTTTTTTTAAAAAAAATTAAACATTTTGAAAAAGTCCAACTGAAAAAGAAGGATGGAAGGAGGGAATGAAGAAATCAGTTGGTTTTTGGGTGACTTGGCAGATTTGGCAACTGCCAAAGTAGTTGCCAAATTTGGCAACTGATTTGGCAGCTGCCAAATTTGGCAGCTGCTATAGCATGCCATTGGAGAAGCCATTTTTGCCCAAGCTGCTATATTATGGCTTTGGCAGCTGTTTTAGCAATCCGTTGGAAATGCTCTAAGTCCGATTTATTTAACATGTCCTACAAATCAACTCAAAGCATGCGGTAGCGCACGTATTTAAATAAGTAAGAAATGACAACAATGTTAGAATGATGAACTAAACCCAATGCATGCAAAAATGGATACAACACATGACAATGATATGAAACGAAAAATATGATGCTACCACAGTAAGCATATAAATAAAATGGAGAAAATGGGGGTTGGAAAACATACAAATATTACAAGTGTTACAAATTTGCCCTCGTACAAGAGGGTCCGAATGAATGTCTTAATTAACTAATTATTACAACACCAAATAAATTAACTAAATTAACTAGCTATTACAAATTCGAATGAATCTAACTAATTAATTACACATACTAATATTAAAGTACTTAATTAATGGACTTGAACAGGAAGCGAGAAGCCGCACACACACAACTGAGAACATCCTCCCGGAAACCTCTCTGTCTACTACCAGAATCTATTATGTTTGCAATCAGAAAATTATTCTGTTTTGGCCTCAAATTCTGCTCTATTTTGCTGTAAAAATGCCACTGCTTGTGCAAAATTGTCGATCGACTGGCCTTGAAAAGTGGTCAGCCGTACAGAGTGGTGGCCGGTCGGCCGGCTACTGCTTTTGAGCGATAACTTGCTGCCACAGGACTGAAACAAAGTAAAAACAAAGCGTTTTCAGGGGATGTTTATCCTCTCTGCCCTTCCCTATCATGGAGATGATCAAGGGATGAGTAGATTCAGTTCACAAATCATCAATTGTCACAAATTTGTTGCGTGATGATCTATGAACCGATAAGACAAAAGCTCAATAAAATTAAACAAAAGACGAACAACAACTCCTCTCTATCATGGAGTTACCTTAAGAAAAGGGGTGGACATTGCTTCATGAATCATTGAACATCACTAAAAAGTATGCAATGGTCCACGACACAATGGGTTCAATATAACATTCGATTAAACCCAACTCAATTTTATTACCTTTTTTTACCTCTTTTACTCCAATTTTATTAGCCTTTTTTACATTACCTTTCCATTTCTTATGTTTTCTTCATTTTTGTCCAAAAGTGTAGATTATGTCCATTAAGTCCAAAAGCAATAAAGATAACAAGCATGACTTGACCCAAGAAATGAGCTTGTCAAGCCCTTTTTTACTGGAGAAATTACAAAAGAAGAATCAAACTCATTTACAAGCGATAATAAATTCTAAGTCAAATCCAAAATAAGCGATAATGACTAGTCAAACTCAAAGAGAGTGATAATGACTAATCAAACCCAAAATAAGCGATAATGACTCTAAATCCAAATTTTATAATAAGCTATAATGAAACTTTCCTTGGTGATTTCCAAGGGTCTAAACTAAAAAGTTAGTCCTTTAGAAGTAATGCACTGTCGATAAAGAGAAGTGTCAAACAAGAGGTTGTGGTTAGCATGAGAGAGATGTAATACCTTGATAATGAACCTCCGAAGAGATTAAACCATTAAGTATGGAAAATCTCTTTCTTATGCCTTGAGCAACAATCTAGTGTTAGATACAACTCTTCATCAAAAAAAGCAAAGAAATTAGAGAGATTGCAGAGGTGAATATGCAAATATGATTATTACAAGTATGAGTATTTATATGAAAACTATATAAAGAAAGCAATCAACTCAAATAGATTGGTGGCTATGGCCTAAACACCCAAATCCATGAGGACTTACAATAACACAAGCATAGTATTCAAAGCATATGTAACGAGTTGAATCAAATTGAATTTAAATTTTAATCTCAGTTGGGGATTTATTTTAAATTATTAAACTCCATTCATTTTGAACTTAATTGATTGAATCGTGACCCGTTAGTAACCATGAAATATTGTTGTGGCTTTATTATTATTATTTGATTACCATAAAAGAGTTGTAAATATTTATAATGTATACCATTAAATGAGAGTTAAATTTTGTGATAACAAAAATTATACCATTTTATAATTTTATGTTACAAAATTTTATAATTTTGCTAAATCATAATTTTAATTGTAGATATTTTTATCAATTTTGAGGATAGAACCACGTGGGGTCTACTAGCCATGCCTTTTTTGGGTGATTGGTTTGCCACTTGCTTAGCTTTTGTTTATATATAATTTTTTAATCAATTTCTCTGCCAGCACAAGGTAGAGAAATAAGGAGACTTGGATTGCTTTTGTTTGTTTCCATCAAACACCTCTCTCTCTCGGTTATCTCTCTCTTTTGGAAAAAATTTTCTTTGGTTATTTTTTTTTTATTATATAAAATCCTTGATTCATCAAAACCTATTAGGTTTTAGACCCTAGTTCCATAGATCAAATTGTAGAGCGTTCCGAGGGCTCCGACGGCTCTGATTTAATTTGAACGAATCGAAATTTTGTCGCCGAAAATTTTTATTTTCTTGGAAGCTCTTGGATCGAGGTAGGAATTTTTCCTACACTTCTTTATGTATTTTTACTTGATTTTATGGAGCTTAGAGTTGTATATAATTTAATTAGAATTTTTGAAAAAATTGTGATTTATTTGCTTAAAAGAGAAATTTTGAGAAAAATAAAGAGTTGATGCCCAAATTGTGAAAGTGTAAACTTGGAATATGTTTGTAAGGTTATGAAAGAGCTATGTTTTAAATTTGAACAAAAACGGACTTCGACTCGATCGATTTTGAAATTTTTACCGGTTTGCAACCAAAAGAGCATTTTTAAAGAAAACAAAGGAATTATGTTTAACTTTTGGGAATTTTGATCAAAATAGGATGTCATAGTTGAATAATAATAATGCTTGAAGAATGAGTTTGGAAAGAAAATGATGTTTTCTTGGGTATTAACGGTATTATTTTGCTTAATGTATCTGTTAGAATAAAACCGACACGGTTAAAAATGGATCTTGAGAGGTTACTGGACGTGATTGTGATATGAAAACTAGTGTAGTTGTTCGTATTTGATGAGATGTGGAATAAATTGTATTTATCAAAAGTTTTGGAATTTAATTGTTTAAATATCTTTTTAGAAATGTCTGTTTTGGGCTATCGGTGGAGGATAGCCATGATTATTGTAGAAATGCATAAGACTTAGGTAAATTGAACCACATTTCCTCATTTGTTGCATTGGACATTGCATTACATTCATTTCATTAGAAATGTATCTGTTTTTGAGAAATATTTTGGAAATGTATCTGTTTGCGAAAAGATGAATACTTGGTGAATCTGGGTAGGGAGTGTAGAACCGCGTGGTTAGGTGTCGAGCTTTCCAGTTTACTGGTAAAAATGACAGTGGTAGTGCATTAGGGCCTACTTGCAGACACTCACCTGGATATTCACAGAACTTATATTCATATAACATATATGGTTTAAAATGGAAATGGCTTTTTATCTATTGTTGCATCTCAGCATTGCATGCTTTATAAAAAGAGAGATAAACTATTTTATCATGATCATGGCATGAGCATACTCCTCTTTAGTCTTGTCATGGTTCATATGTTGTGTAGTATATCTCTACTGGGCTGTGGCTCACCCTATAAGAGAAACCATTTTAGGTATAGGTGCTATGCCTCCACCAAGGCATTGACTTAGGAGGACTCGGAGCTGAGGCTTCATTTTTGTTTTATTGTTATTTGTTGAATGTAAGCCCAGGGCTGTATTTGCGTTGAGTTGAAACTCCATTTTGTGTAACCAAGAATGTTCTTAGATAAATTTGTATGCCTATAGGGCATTTATTATCTGTTTGGCTTCTGTTTCATACTTGTTGTAAAAATGCATAATTGGGATTGGAACTAGGGCATTGAGATGTGAACAGTATGTATTTGGCATTTGGGATTTAATGGAAATGGAGGTATGGAATAGTTAGCTATATATATATATATGTGTGTGTGTTTCTCTATCAGGTGGGTTTTGTTGCATAAATAGATATACCCTGCCCAATTTTTGGCGCGTTACAACTTGGTATCAGAGCTACCGGGTTTGAATAATTGCGGCTCGCGGGAAATGGTTTTGTCACGACCCCATTCCGCCCCTAGTAGAATGGTGCCATGATGGGCAGTAATCCGAGATTACCAAAGGCCAACTTACAACGATTCACACACAATCAAAGTATACATATGGGGCCTACATGTGCGGAAGCAATAAATTTAAATCTAATTAGTCCATAAAAGCTGTGCATAGATCAAATGAAATGACATACATCTTAACATGGTCTTACAACTTGATTACAAATTAAAAAAGGTACATTTTACATCTTGATCAAAAGGTTTCTCAAGCCGACATATACAAAAGAAATAACTACCAAGCCAAAAAGTATAATCTTCAAGATGCTACAAAATATGAATCCAAAAACATCTTGCAAAACACATCTAGGCGTCACCGCCTTCTTGCTCGTCACCTACATATATATAAGGAGAGGGTGAGCTTGGATACTCAGTGAATGATATTAGTAGTAAAGGTTTGAATTAATGATATCCAAGATCTTTATCAAAACAATACATAGCATAACTTGTACAAAATCAAGGGATGAACCAAGTTCATCTATCAAGTCTTTCAAAGCTTCAAGGGATGCTTACTAGCATCAATATAATACAAGGGATGACATTCCGGACAAACCCACGCGGTAAACCGTCGGTGGCAAGACAAAGGAGATATCTCAAACAAGGGTGCTAGTTGCATTATAGTCTCCTAGCACTAAGGACTTTCCAAGAATGTCATCAAAACAAGATAATACTTGATACAAAAATTAGGGATAATCATTCATGCTTGAACAAACACTTTTTCCAAAACGAAACAAGCAAAGCTTTTATTAAACGTTAGAACATAGCTTTATTAAAAATACCATTCACATAGCTCTTCGGGTGTGGGGATTACAAGAAAAGATCCAAGGCCTACAAGTACATAATAAATCCCATTGAATGCATTTCAAGAAGACAAGAAGAGATGCTCAAAGATGGATATGAAATGCATTCCTAAAACAAGCTTTGCATGAGTGTAAATGATCTCGACGTTTCTTTCAAAACTTAGTCAAGACAAAGCAAAACATATGTTGAGAGTTAAAACACTGTTTTTCATCTCAGGAAAACATGCTGGGTACCAACCAGGTCTAGGCCGAGGTCCCACACCTCTTGGCCGAGGTATGGTCCCGATGACCACATTCAAGGAAATGGAGTCTGGAAATCTGGGTTTCCCTCTTGATGAACATGAACAATCATGAAGGACAAGAACATGAAGAACATGAATGCTAAAATCATAACTTCTTTATTCAAAATCTGAGATTTCATGAGATGAGTTCGAAGACATGGACCTGGGTACCCATACTTGAAGATCTTATGAAAACAAACACAAAAACATCGATCTTGATATACACTTCCAGATCAAAACATGGTTTTATTTCAAGAATACAAGAACATCATTTTCTCTTTCTAAAACAAGCTTTAAATCAATGCATGGCTCATGAATCATGCTAGATCATGCAATGCGATCGAATAAACATAAAGAACAACAAAAGTAAATCAAGAATCCAACCTCAACACTCGGATCAAACGGTTTAGACTCTAAGGATCAAGCTTGGAAATCTATTTCTCTCTCAAGAACTCCTCTTCCTTTCTTCCTAGAGCTTCTCTCTCTTCAAAGCAAAAGATATGACAAATGATATGTTTTCTCTACTGCCAGTAGACTTAACCCTCTGCTGGGACACGTGGCAACGACTAGTTGGCTCTCCTAAAAAAGGTGACTGAATGACAAGACAAGAGCATGACAAAGTGTGTATAACAAGTAAGGTGGCAAGGGCACTCTGGTAAGGCGAGGATCTCGGGTTAGAACATCGGTTTCGGCAAAAGGGGTCTCAATGATCTCGGCTAGAAAGGATAACACATGGTCCAAATGTGCCACACCTTGGCCTGGATGTGCCACAACTCGGCCTACGTTATACCGGTCCAGAACAAGATCACTAAGTGCAAGGATCAAGGATCTAGGATGTCTGGATGATAACATCTCGGTCTAGATGATACACATCTCGGCCTAGGTGATGCACACCTCAGCCTAGATGATGACATCTCGGCCAATATGCCAGGGCGAAGGTGGAGGTTAACCAAAGTGGTTCCAAGATCGTCCTAGGTATAAGAGGTTCAAGGGTGTGACCTAGGCTTAAGATTACCTCGGCTTAACACACACCAAGCAAGAAACAAAGCATGCAAGCAACACTTAAACAAAACAAATCAAGGTCTGCAAAATTGCAAGTTTAATCAAGACAAAGGTCATGCAAATGCACGTGAGCATGACTAAGATAAAGTGAGGGTTGTTACAGGTTTTTACTACAGTGGGTTCATTTGGCTAGTGAGAAATGTTGCATATCTTATGTGCTATGTGATAACATGTTTATGTGACTATGTGGGTATAGGGTTAAACTTCTGAGATGTGATTTGTGTCCATGAAATTCTTTGAGGTCTTTTTTGAAAAGCACCTGATCAATGCTATTTCTATTTGGAAGTCTTTGAATGTTTGTGGAATAAGTCAATATCTTGGAGGGGTAACTCGTATGTGCTCTATGTGACTATGTGCTTATATGGTTTGTCTTATGTGATGTAGATACATGTGTAGGTTTATGTTTAATCCGTATGCAGCGTGTTAGAACTAGTGTGGAGTACTTACCTCTGAGCTAAATTTTGTCTCTTCTATAAGATGTCATAAAGCGAGAGACACCGTAATAGAGGTACTTGGGGTGCCCAGGATGTTCTCATGTAGGAGGATACCTTTTCCCCAGGAAGAAAGTGTAAGCTAGAGTAATATGGCCGGGATGATTAATCAAGATGTTATGGAATTAGTATTAAAGCGTAGGTTAACCAATTTGTATGATTGTGGGTGTAAATGTAACCTTAAAATAGTAGAGTTTGTATTGTGTAGCGGCTGGTTTGTTGTTATGAGGAGTTAATTATTTTTCAATTTTATATCAAGTTTGTAGAAGTGGACTAGATGAAAAAAAAAAAAAAAATCTAAGAAATAGTAGTACCATCATTAAGGAGTTATTGTTGTGTTTACAGCTCTATGATTAAAGTAATCTAAGATAATATGCTTTGGATTGTTGACATTAAAACACGTAAAACTAGTTCTAAATTTTCTTGGAATAGACGAAGTTAGTTATAGTTGGATTGTATCACTTGCTTGATGGACTACTTGTGAGGTTAGTGATGGGCCCTACGCCAATTATTTTGTATATGTTTGGAAATAAACGTAGTCTTAGCATGATATAAATTATATCGTGTAATAAGAGATGTGTTTCTTAGAGAGTTTGTTTTATTCATAATTTTGTTGCAAATCCTAAGAGGGCAAATGAGATAAATAATTTTGAGACAGATTGGAATGAGATTAAATTTGATTTAGATTACGCCATTTGATGGGATTATTAGTAGTAACAACATTGACTCGTGAGTCGATATTTTAAAACATGTAAGCGAGTTTCGAGTGCCTTCGAGATTGGTGGAATCCATTGTCTTAGAATTAGTTGTTGATATTCTTGAGTGCAATAAATGAGTGTTGAGGGATATGATGTGATGGATGTTGTGGAGTTGTGTTAGCAACCAATGTTTTTAGAGGAAATTTTTAAGATTACTTTGTGAGGATATTATAATTCTAAATTAGGTGCTTTAGGATAATTAGTATGGTGGTAATTTGAGTATTTCTATGGAAATTTATGCTTGACCCATCAAGAGTGATTGATGTTAACTTTTACAGTTACTTTTATATATGAGTTAGAAATTATGAAGATGAAAGGTATATGAGAGTGTTTTGATTTAAATTTGGTGTGTGTCGTGATGGTGTGGTTCATGTAATGGAAATGGAGATTATTTTGTATCCTTTGTCCTTTAGCTACAAGATTGTTTTGTATCCTTGGAGTAAGAGTTGTGAATCCCTTATATTGATCCTTCGTTTTGCTGTAAGTGTGGTAAGCATTCGTGTTGTTGGTATGTTGGTCTAATATTACCATTGAGTTCAATTTGATGAGTATATTTGACTTTAAGTGGTAAGTGTTTTCTTAATTAAAATGTATTTAGTTTTGCCTAATAGATGATGATTCATTATTTTAATTTTGTTTCATCGTGTTTTGTGGTAATATTACCTTAGAAGAAGTTATTTAGTAGACCCCTCATCGGGGAATAAATTGGTATGAAGTACTTTCGTTGTTTTGTTAGTCTTGGAAATTGTTATGGAATGATTATTGTTGACATAGAAAAAAAATTTTAGAGTAAATGAGTGGCATTATAGCTTGTCGTTATAGCTTTTAGAATTTGGGTAGAAGCGAGCTGACTAGAGACTTCAAAGGAGATTTCAAAGTCACTACAACTATGAGTATTTGTTGGGAGTACCTTAGTATTGTTAGAATGTGTATCTAATCTTGATGAATTCTATGTGGACTCGAAGTGCATTGTGTAAGCGTTTAGGTAAATTCTATGTTGGAGTGAAATTGTGTGGGTGGATGGAGACAAGTTTGTGTAAACTGTTAGTCGGTTCGTCGAGTGAAAGAAATAGAGTGGATAGGTAAAAATAATACAGAAATTGTTTGGTTGGGCAACTAAAGTTGTGGCTGAGAAAATTTTGAGTAGTGTGTTTGGCATGATTGCATTGTGTTTCGTAAGGGTTGGTGTTTCTTCTTGTTCAAGTGAAGTAGTTGAGGCTAAAGTGATCTGTGAATTTTGTTTTTGGAATAATTCATGGAAGAATATGATTGTACTAGGGGACGAATGGAGGTTCTCATGGGATGAAATATTTGGAGTCATTGTTTGTATTAGTTTTATTCAATTGGGTAACTGAGTATGAATTCATTTTAATATTGAGATGAGTTAGTTGTTGTGTGACGGTTGCAATTACAAAATATATCATTGAATTGTGTCTTTAAAGGGTAGGTGTTCTCATTGGTTAAAAGTCTTGAAATAATCACTTTGGATGGATATTAAGTAAATTATTGCACTAGATTATGAAGAAAAAAAAAACGAAACTAATTTTATTGAAATCAGGAGATGACATCCCCGATTGCAGTGACATCAAAAAAAAACAAAACAAAACAAAACAAAACGAGGGATCTTGTTTTTGGTAACGGCCACACGCCAACTTCATTTACTCGACTCTCCCGCCTAGCTCTTCCTTTTTTTGTCGTCTTGGGTGACCCTTGAAGGCCCTACCTCAGTGCGTACAGGACCGCCAAGAGAGTTGACTCCCTGTTGGCTGTCAAAGGCGAAGTACAAAGGTGCTCCGAATCGGGCCATGACGGTGGTCTTCCGTTCAGCTCTTTATTCTCCGCCTTTAGTGCACAAATCTCTGCTCGCGTATCTTTGTACATGCGCTGGAGCTGAGAAAGTTGGGCATTTAACTGATGTACCTCACCGGTCCTATTCTGCAGCCGGTGAGACAATTTGGTAACCGCAATCACTGTCTCCATGCAAGATCTCAGTGTGAAGTGGTTGGCTTCAATGTCAGATTGAGCGGCCATGATTTGCTCAACTGACATCATGGGAAAGTTAAGAAGGGTAGGAGCAGGGGCACTCTATTCATGAAGGTTAAGGAGAGTAGGAGCAGGGGCACTCGGTCCAGGAAGGTTAGGAAAAGTAGGAGCAGGGGCATTCGGTTTAGGAGAGCTTGGATCATTAAGGTCCGGAAAGAGAGTGAGGGGACAAGATGAGGCCATGTGTGGTGAGAAGTGTAAAAAGAAAGAAAGGAGTCACAAAGAAATACCAAAGAACAGACTAAGTTTTGGGGTAGCTTTTCTCCTCTGCTCAGTCTCAATGTTCTGTCTCTCTCAAGGGGAATGAGGAAGAAGAAGGAGAAGAGAGTGATTAAGTAGACAAAAAAGAGTGATGAAAAAGAAGAAGAAGAAGAAGACGGAAGAGAATTGAGGAGGGTAGCTTTTGTCGGCCAACCAACGAAAAAGAAGACGACAAAAAGGGAGAGAGAGTCGAGGCAAAAAAAAAAGTAAAAAAATGAGATGGAAGAGAATTGAGGAAGGTAGCTTTTGTCGGCCAGCCGACGAAAAAGAAGATGAAAGAGAAGAAGACAAAGAGGGAGAGAGAGCCGAGCCGAGTTTACAAATCGAGGAGGTTTGCTTTTGTCGGCCAGCTGACGCAAAAGCAAGGCCGCGTGTTAGACGCAGTTTTCGAAGGAAGAGAGAGAAACGGGAAAGTTGTATACATATATGTATATATATTGTATATTGATGTATTATATACATTTATTCGACTATTTTTGTCACAAGAATGACTTGGTTAAGTGGTCTGGTTCGGCATCTAAAGATGGAGAGGCTGAGCTCGAGGTTGGGGGTTCGAAACCCCGTATCCCTGCATTTGTGTTTTATTTCCTTTTTGCGTGTTTTGCTTACGCGTGATGACGTTAGCTAACGGAATATTCCATCGTAGTAACGGCATATACTCGCTGACGTCCATAGACAAAATATTCCTGGTCAGTAACGGCATATTCCCCTAATGTGTCTGTGTATATGTACGTATCTATGTATTTTCTCTATATTTGTTCGTATGTGTCTGTGTATCTTTTGTTCGTATTTGTCCCTTGGTGAAAATGTTATGGAGACAACACGGGGTTGAGGAGGCGACTTGGGAACGTGAGGCTAAAGTCCATGAGAAGTATTCGGACCTTTTTATCGATGTTTGAGAGTTGTAATATTAGGATGTACATTGTATATGTTATGGAATAGGGTGAATTTCTTATGTTTAAGTGGAAGGTTGTGTTATCATGCCATGATTACGTTTCTACGGTTGTAATTGATTTTGATTTAACGAGGTTATCTAGTTTAAATTTCGGGGAAGAAATTCCTTAAGGGGGGAAGGTTGTAACGAGTTGAATCAAATTGAATTTAAACTTTAATCTCAGTTGGGGATTTATTTTAAATTATTAAACTCCATTCATTTTGAACCTAATTGATTGAATCGTGACCTGTTAGTAACCATGAAATATTGTTGTGGCTTTATTATTATTATTTGATTACCATAAAAGAGTTGTGCATATTTATGATGTATATCATTAAATGAGAGTTAAATTTTGTGATAACAAAAATTATACCATTTTATAATTTTATGTTACAAAATTTTATAATTTTGCTAAATCATAACTTTAATTGTAGATTTTTTATCAATTTTGAGGATAGAACCACGTGGGGTCTACTAGCCATGCCTTTTTTGGGTGATTGGTTTGCCACTTGCTTAGCTTTTGTTTATATATAATTTTTTAATCAATTTCTCTGCCAGCACATGGCAGAGAAATAAGGAGACTTGGATTGCTTTTGTTTGTTTCCATCAAACACCTCTCTCTCTCGGTTATCTCTCTTCTTTGGGAAATTTTTTCTTTGGTTATTTTTTTTTATTATATAAAATCCTTGATTCATCAAAACCTATTAGGTTTTAGACCCTAGTTCCATAGATCAAATTGTAGAGGGTTCCGAGGGCTCCGATTTAATCTAAACAAATTGAAATTTTGTCACCGGAAATTTTTATTTTCTTGGAAGCTGTTGGATCGAGGTAGTGATTTTTCCTACACTTGTTTATACACTTTTACTTGATTATATGGAGCTTAGAGTTGTATATAATTTAATTAGAATTTTTGAAAAATTTGTGATTTATTTGCTTAAAAGAGAAATTTTGAGAAAAATAAAGAGTTGATGCCCAAATTGCGAAAGTGTAAACTTAGAATATGTTTGTAAGGTTATGAAAGAGCTATGTTTTAAATTTGAACAAAAACGGATTTCGACTCGATCGGTTTTGAAATTTTTAAAGAAAACAAAGGAATTATGTTTAACTTTTGGAGATTTTGATCAAAATAGGATGTCATAGTTGAATAATACTTGAAGAATGAGTTTGGAAAGAAAATGATGTTTTCTTGGATATTAACGGTATTATTTTGCTTGATGTATCTGTTGGAATAAAACCGACACGGTTAAAAATGGACCTTGAGAGGTTACTGGACGTGATTGTGATATGAAAACTAGTGTAGTTGTTCATATTTGATGAGATGTGAAATAGATTGTATTTATCGAAATTTTTAGAATTTAATTATTTAAATATCTTTTTAGAAATATCTGTTTTGGACTATCAGTGGAGGATAGCCATGATTATTTTAGAAATGCATAAGACTTATGTAAATTGAACCGCATTTCCTCATTTGTTGCATTGGACATTACATTATATTCATTTCATTGGAAATGTATCCGTTTTTGAGAAATATTTTGGAAATGTATCTATTTGCGAAAAGATGAATACTTGGTGAATCTGGGTAGGAGGTGTAGAACCACGCGGTTAGGTGTCGAGCCTTCCCGTTTACTGGTAAAAATGACAGTGGTAGTACATTAGGGCCTACTTGCAGACACTCATCTAAAGATTCACAGAGCTTGTATTCATGTAAAAGATATGGTTTAAAATGGAAATGGCTTTATATCTGTTGTTGCATCTCAGCATTGCATACTTTATAAAAAGAGAGATAAATTGTTTTATCATACATGGCATGAGCATACTCCTCTTTAGTCTTATCATGGTTCATATGTTGTGTAGTATATCTCTACTAGGCTGTGGCTCACCTTATAAGAAAAACCATTTCAGGTACAAGTGCTATGCCTCTGCCAAGGCATTGACTTGGAAGAACTCAAAGCTGAGGCTTCATTTTTGTTTTATTGTTTTTTGTTGAATATAAACCCAGGGCTATATTTACGTTGAGTTGAAACTCCATTTTGTGTAACCAAGAATGTTCTTGGATAAATTTGTAAGCTTATAGGGCACTTATTATCTGTTTGGCTTCCATTTCATACTTGTTTTAAAAATGCATGATTGGGATTGGAATTGGGGCATTGAGATGTGAACAGTATGTATTTGGCATTTGGGATTTAATGGAAATGGATGTATGGAATAGTTAGCTTTTTTTTTTTTGATCAGCTATGGAATAGTTAGCTATATATATATATATTTGTCTATCAGGTGGGTTTTGTTTGCATAAATAAATATACCCTGCCCAATTTTTGAGGCGGTACAGCATAAACTAAATAAACACACTAAACAGCACCTAAATAGCACAAAACAATGCTGAAAATCATTTTGAAAATGGTAGAAAACTTGAACAAAAATGGAAGGAAAGAAGCCTAGTAAGCAAGCCAAAGAATGATGGCTAGGCCCTCCTCTTTTTTATGACTTAAAATCACATTTTTAAGCTTAAAAACACTCTGAAAAACAATGTGAAAAAGCAAATAAAAGAGATAGAAAAAGATGGTACAAAAGCTCAAAGATTACCCCTTAAAGAGATGATACTCTTCTAGTTCACAAATCACAAGTTGAACATTCTCAAGAGTTGAAATTTATGTTCAACAATTTCAGCAAGAGGCCTCAAATTTAGGCTTAGGAAGTGTATGTATAATATATGTATATTGCAAGAGAGAGAGGTAGTGTGTTAAGCAAACTATAGGCACTTGGAGAATTTTTCTAACCCCAACCCATGATGGGTGGTCATATATTTATAGAAAAACACCTTCTCATATCGGAAATATCTGTAATGAAACAGCTGGTGCAAAGCATGCACATGGGGACAGCTGGTTATCTCAAAATATCTGTTGTCGCTGAACATGGCCAGCCGACCATGAAAGGAGACGGCCGGCTAACCAAAAATGGCCTACCAGCCACTTGCTGGCCAGCAGGTCTCTGAGTGGTCAGGTTAGAAAAAATTAAGTTTTAATCTAAAAGGGATGCAAATTTTAAGTTCTGAAACTCAAAACCGAAACCTTTTCCTGAAGAAATTGAACGATTTGCACAACGTAACATTTCATCATCTAGTGTTCAACACAAGGCACCCAAGTCTTGAGGACAGTCAAAAATAAGATGTCTACACCCATTCTTTTGGAGGTGCCGTGTTTTCCGCGTAGCGATCCACGTCCAAAAAGGGCAAATTACATCTTTGCTGTGCAATTATTATATAAAATTTTGTTAATGAGTGTTCTTAAAAACGGCTTGATGATTGTTAATTTCATTGTTGCTTTGTAATTATTATATAAAACTTTGTTAATGAGTGAAATAAATGAGTCCTTGAAAACGACTAGATAATCATTATTGAGATTCACAAAATTACTACGAATTGAAGAATATTGATTTTTGGTTAATTCATTTGAGAGACGTATAAATTGAAATTGAACATAGATATAGGTATATCACTTTTTTTACCCAATGATACTATATATAGTTGGAAAAACAATATACTATTTATGCTACTGTGAATGTATATAGAACGTTTTGAAACAGAAACAGTATGGAAACAAAAACGGTGACAACATTGATCGTAACAAAAAACTAAAACAAGATTAGAAAACACAACTGTTTGTAAAAACAGAAAACACAAAAACTATAATCAGAATCAGAAGCTTACAGACTATGAAGAACTTGCAAACAAGTAATGAACAGCCATTGAATGTCAAGAGCATAGCTGCAAGGTCAAACTCAATATCTTGTTGTCCAAAACACCACCACATCGGATATGACCATCCTCCCGATCAAAATGTGAAAGCAATGTACACAAATCAAAAGGATGACAAGTGTCTTCACAGCCAAACAATGAGAGCCGAAGCAAACTGTGCTAGGAATCCAGAAGAATTTCACAAAATGAGACGCTGATTAGTAGTTGTGGATATTGTCTTACATTTATGTCCTGTACTTTTGGCGCACATGGATTTTTCATGAAGCAACTTGAGCGTTTTGAGAACCTCCATGTTGAATGTCAAAAAGAAAATTTGTTGAACAATGAATCTGCCACCAGTGGTCAAAATTTTGAAACCCAAATCACCTGTACAATTTGTGTGGCAACAATGCATCAAAAAGCCAAGGGCAACTAAAGCATCAGGAAAAATGTACTTCAAATCATATGAATGGAGAGACTCTGTGAGTCGGAAGTAGCTGCAGAGCGAGCCTCTTTTTTCACATAATGGGGTACTGTTATCGATCAGGTGTATGAAAAGTACGGGCCCATGCTTTGAGTGTTGAGTTTTTTGATTCCCAAAGACACCGGCATTCTGGCATAGGGTTCGTGAAAACAGAAGACTTTCGGTTGCTTTTTCTAACTCTAGGTACCATTATCCCCTTGCGATCGCTTTCTGCTAGCATTGCCTCCATTTGATCTTTAAAAACCTTCCAACTGTGAACCAACGAAACAAAGAAAAAAATTCATCTGGCTGATTATCAGGGAATATTTCAAAATGCTAGAAATTGAAGTACAACAAATTTTATATTAATCAAGAATAGTGTGATTTGTATCTAGAAGGTGATTTTAAAATCTTTGGCAACATAGAAGAGGCAGTTTATGTAATGTTGCAGTAGTTTTAACTCAATTATTGGTTTTAATCAGACTGAACAAATGCTGCTGATCACCAACAAACAGACACACCAAACGATGATCAACTTTTATTCTTGAGTATCATAGATGCACCAAACTTAGGACTGGTTTTGCAAATGCATTTTCAATAGCTCTTTGAAAATAAAGTTATTTCAAAAAAATCTGATATGCTTGACAAATCCTGAAAGATTTGTTTTCTGTTATTGAGAACTCAGGTAGGGTTTGGAAATTTTTTTATTTTTTGTCTTTACTGAACTCTTTTTCTATTTTTTTTTAATTTTATCAAAAGGATTTTACTCTTTTGATTGGACCTGAAAAGTAAAAAAATTAATAAAAAATTTACTAAATACAAAATGTTCCCAAAAAAAAAATGTAATTTTTTAGCATTGGCCAGGCAGGGTGAGTAATGTTTAAAAAAAAGTGGTTTTTTTCCCCCTTCTGTAGCTGAAACCAAACAGCTTTATAATTTTTATTTTTGGATTAAATAGCCAAGAGTGCTTTTTTAGCCAAAACCAAACAGAGTCTCAATCTTCTACAGCAGGGCTGTAACATAAGGTATATGGAAGATTACCTGATGCTTGTGTCCTGCAACAAAACAGCAAGCTGACTTTTATCTGGCTTGACAGTTTTAGCATGTCCATCGTACAGGAATCTTCGGTGGCCCATCAGAAAATGAGGGAAGTTTCCACCTTGAGTGGTAACAAATACCTCACTCAACAGGCATACCATGTAGTCTAAAGCAGCCAATCTCGATGAATAGCCCTATTAATTAAAACACAAATATGAGCTAAACCAAATTTGTAGAACTCAATGATTATAGTGCAATCTCAGCCACGGAACTTGGAAATCAATCGAGTGGCTTGAACTAAATTAGGCCACCTTTTTCAGCATATTTTAAGCAAAAAGAGCATAATGAAAAAAAAATAAATCGGGTTGTTCTCTTTATTTCATAAAAAACCCAAAGGGAGAAAGAAAACCATAAGCTTCATAAAAAAAAATACCAGAAAAACTCTATTGCCTAAACATTCGTCTGTCGACCACAATTGAGTGGGACATAAGGTTTAGTTTGGTTTAGGAATTAGAACGCCGTAAAAACTATGAAAATAACTAGTTGAAATACGAGGCAGTAAAAGATTTCACCTCAAATGAAGCAAGCTCTTCTGGGGATGCAAGGGACTCCTTAGTCTGGAGGAGGGGAAACATCTTTAGTAGAGGAGCTAAATTTTTCTCACTCTTGTAAATTTTCCCCGAGGCCAAATAAATCGGAGTATTGTTGGCAAACCCCATACCCCTAAGCATCATTCCAACCTATGCAGACAAAGAAAAACATATGCAAAGAGAAGAATTGGTTATCTGGCGAGATAGAGGACTACATGCAAGTCAAAGTATCAACACTATAAGCTATTTAATTTTCATATTTAAAAGAGAAAAAACAAACTGAACATGAGGCAACGTGGTTACAAAGACTAACCTCACATAATCATCTCCAAATATCTTTTACTATAAGGAAGAAACTGAAACCGAGAAGGAAAGCAATATTAGAGTACTAAAAACCAACCTCCAAAGGTGTCATAGGGCATTTTCCGTTGATTCGATTAAGGCCAGGTGCAATGACACGGTCTTTACGTTTGAACTTCTCTCCCCAACCATTTTCCCTTACTGAGTCCATTTCAAAATTTTCTCTCTTCCCTCCATCATACTTGCAGCATGAAAAGGCCACCATGTCCTACAAGTTGAAGATCAATAACTAATTGACTCTCATAAGATTGTAAATCCTAACCAACCAAACACTACTTTAATCAAAACATTCTCAGAAGATAAATCCAAAATAAAATTAAGTACCTCCTCAAATCGAAGGTGGATGGAAACATACTGCCCACCAGTGCTCGAGCTCTTGCCCATCATTCGGCTGACCAATTTCTTTGCAAATGTAGCTATTGGAAGAGAGAACCTCAATGCTTCATAGTTGGCTAGGCATCGCAGAAATTGAATGTGAGGTGCAACATTCATTGCCAATCTGTTTGCAAAGGGAGAAATGCGGATAACTCTGCATCAACCAGGTTAGTGATTAGGAATAACATGTAGGTCTGCCACAATATTTTACAGCAACTTCAGCCTGTGCCAAATAAAGAATGCTCATTTAAAATTGAATCATCCAACAGTCTAATGTTAGGATTCTGGGAACAGCAATTTGGCGAATGATAGTGATGTAGATCACTAATGGATGAAGCAACTTAAATGAGAGTTATATATATAATACTAATTGTGTTTCTTGTTTTATATTTGTCTGATAGTATTAGTTCTTGGATTTGTGGAGAGAAGCAAAAAATGAATAAATAAATAAAAAAAACTTCTACTTCATTCACTTTTCCCTTCTCATTTCCATGATCCAAACACAACCTAAGGCACTCTAAGTTATGGATTGACAAAAGGAAGAGAAATAGATCTAGATTAAGTACCTACCGCTGCTTACTCAAGACAGGATGAACTTCTTCCAAGTAATATTTTGCCGTAGCCCAAGCTTGGACTCGCAGATTTGGTATGTTGCTGATGTTGAAATCATATACTTCCAACAATTCCTCTGGTAGCTTGCGAACCACTCTGACATAACCCTCAAGGCTGGTAATGAAATGCTCCTCATCATAAATATCACTAAACTGACTGCATGGCACCAAAAATGAAATCACTAAAGAAGAAAAAGCAAAGCATGTCATAGGATTGAATGTACATAGATTATATGGCCTAGGAACCAAGAAGTCAGAGAGTAAATCAGCACATTTAAGTCAATAATTTGTTCAAAAATTGAAGAACAAGAAAATATACTTGGCAGGTTGCTGCATTTATTACAACAGGAAACCCACTTCCCATCATAAAGAGAGTATTTTATGTAACGGGTACGTCACATGGCCGAGATGATGTGGTGTTACCCTACCACTCATTAATTGACATGTGATTAAAATCGGACCCGAGAAGTCACTTTTTGCTTGATCCGAGGTGCTGAGTGTTTGGCCACATCAAATTTCGGTCTCACTTTTCACTAATGTCAATTAATTAGTGGAAGGGTGACACTACATCATATCGGTCAAGTGACATATACCCATTAAATATCCCAAAAAATAATATAAAAATTGCAACACATATACCCATTAAATATACCAAAAAATAATATAAAAATTGCAAGAAAACACAAATATGTGCCCAATCACACCGTCCAGAATCTAGTTGAAGAAAAAAGGAACAGGAAGACCCCGCAAAAGGTTTTATATAGAAAAGATGATTAAAAAAGGTTATGACACCAACAAGAAAGTGAAAGTCTTGTGGAATTGAGTTTTCTTCTCATTTATGTAGGTTATTTGGTTGCAGCATAATGATGAAATTGATTCTTTATGGGATAGAATGTGTTATTTATCGTCTTTATGGTCTTTTATTTCTCCTCCTTTTAAGTGAATTCCGCTTATTTTATTTTATTTTTTATAATTTCTAGTGATTGGAGGGCAGCAAGTCATTTTTAGGTGGCATTTTTGACATTTGCATACTAGTCTTTTTCTTTTGTTCTTTGCTTGGCAGACTCCTTTGTCCCCCTTTGCTTAGTACTTTTTCTTTTCTTTAATAAATTTTCTTTTATTGTCAATCGAAAAAGAAAAAAAAAAAAGGAAGAAAGAAAGAAAAGGAATAGAGGTTAATTATACCATTTCCTTCGTACACCAAGAGACTGAGGTGAAATAAACACAAGTTATTTGTTATATCTCAATTTATCTTCTTTTGCAAGTGCCTCCAAGGGGCACTGAATATTTAAAGCATTACCCAAGTTTCGTATCTTACAAAAATGAAATTAAGGGCTTTTTTGCAGGCTAATCATTTTGAATGAGACATTGTTTTCTACATCTTATATCATATATTCTTGTAGACTATCATCAACTTCAAAACTTAAATGGTGCTGTCATGGAAGATTGCTCGATTAATTGTAATATAATTCAAATCGAAGAGCAATGACAAAAGAGAAATAATATAAGCTCTGTCTGGTTGTGCATTTCGTTTTTTATTCTATGTTTTCACAGGAAAAAAAAAAATTTGTTTGGCAAGTTGTTTCCGAAAACTGTTTTTTGGGAAAGTTGTCTGAAAACAAGGCACTTTTGTTTCCAAAAACAAGAAAAGGAAAATGAATATAAAAAATAAAAGAAATTTTTTATTTTCCAGAAAAACAAAAACACAACTTGCCTTCGATCCTTCCAAACACTGTGGAACTCAAAGCGAGGGACGACCAGTGTCGCATTTAAAAGTCCAGCCACTGCCACCGCATTGCAAATCTGCCGGGTAATTTTAATTAAAAAGGAAAAAAAAAAGATAATGGATTATAAACAACAACAAAAAAAAAACAAAAACAAATTAATAAGATTTTAACCTTTTATATCCTTCATTTTCCTTGAAAGAAAAATTGAATTATAAACAAAAATTTTACACGAGACACATATATATATCACAGTCTACAACTTTTTGGGAAGGACTTATACCTTGTGATCTAAATATAGTAATGCATTTAGAAAATATATAGAAATTGGAACAACAGTAAATTGATGATTAATTTTACAAGAGAAATCACATACCGCCGAACGCTGTTGATTAAGGCCACCATTAGCTTCAACAACCAAGTAATGTGCAGAGTACCCTAAAATGAAAAGAAAAAAACAAAGTCATTAGTCCATATGCAGAAAGCTATGTAATCCTTAACTTTTGTTATCACTGCAAATGTCACGTCCTATAATATTACTCCATCTACCAAATATTAGTAGTTCTCCTTTACACACAGTACAGATAGCGAAGAGACTTAATCAAATTATTAAAATGTGTTGTTAAAAGAAGAAAGAACAAATCAAGAACAGAATAAAAATTAAAATCCTTATACCAAAATTTCGGCCAGAAGTTGTTTCCGGGCATGGTTTCTGCTCTTTGAGCTTCCTCCTGTATCTCCATAGAGTGGACAACTACAAGAAGAATCAACATGTCAACTTGGCTAATTTATGTATACAATCTAACATCGCCTTTTTATAAAATTAGCATTTTGGAATTAAAATCATAAAAATTGGAGGTGATTAAAAAAACAATTTTGAATACAAGGTATTTCACGGATAGTTTTCTTTAGCAAAATCAACAGTTTCAGAAAAGTTCATTGGATTCTCATTGCTAATTATCTTTTTCAATTATGTTTTTTCTTTCTAATTTATTTTTTTAAGCAATATCTTACAAATATTATGCATAATGTCAAATACAAACTCCACAGGTAGATAAATTTCAAAAGCAATTTCACCACTTTGTGTTTTCAATAAATTAGTCCATCAAACAGTCAAATGATCGAAAGCACAATCTTTATTTCGCTTTCCGAAGACATCAAATTCCAGCAGTGTACTAATTACCAAGTAAGAGAAGGGAATGAAACAAGTTTTGATGGTATTCAACTGCAAAATCTTCAAGTTTACATGTGCACATTAAATGAACAAAAAACAGATCAGAAAACGCTACTATCTAATGCTCTCATAAACTATCTAGATCCAAAATTTAGCATATAAAACTAAAATAGCATACTACAACTTATAAAGAGCCCCCTAATGAGAAACTCGTCATCCACATATGGAAATCTATATGCAAAAAAGTCGAGTGATATTTTATAGAGTTTGACAAGTGACAAAGTTGCAACAACATATTCAATGTGATTATTTTAGTGCATGAGCCCCTTGTACTTTCATGAATTTCAAATTATTTTACCATCTTTCCATTTTATGATATTCTCCCAAAACATTTTGCATGTTTGCTTTATTTATCTGACAATTGAGCTTGTTTGGCTACACAAAAGCCCTGAGTTCCTAGTTCCACTTTCTCTAGAACTAGTCACTTGGGTGCAGGATATGACGCACCTTTTAGACTTGGGCAAACCATGTCCAAGGTTAGGAGCGTAAGTTTGAATCCCACCTATATGTGAATCTGTCACTTACCACTACATGATTGTCACTATTGATTGAGTGACTAGCAACGAGAGGCTCGGCTCTTTGGCCTATTTTGGAAAGTTCAACTTTTTAATTTTTTAAATTTTTTTTTCAAAAACATACACAAAAGTAAGAAGATGATATGCCCAAAAAAAAATATATCAAAAAAATTAATATATCCTAGTTGTTAAATAGGGTCTAGCTCCAGATTTAAACCAATCATGGAGGGAAGGAAAAAACATAAGGTGTATGACTAAATTACTGAAAAAAAAAGGAAAGAAAGAAAGAGAAACCCATTAACCAGAACATCCACTTATAAAACTAATATCTAACAATTACTACTCTGTTTTCTTTTCTTTTCTTTTCTTTTACTTTCCTTGCATTTTCTCATCAACCAAACAGAAATTAATCAGAAAAACAGAGGAAAACCCATAAAGCAAACCTCAATTCCCGACGAATTGTCAGAGCGAATATCATCCCAGAGCTTGAGAAAGATCTCGTGGCTACGGTAGACCGATCCAGGCAAAGGACGGGGTCGCATCCAAGAAGAGAAGGGACCCACACACATGATCAAGCCCGAGACGTACAGAAGAGGCAAAAGCAAAAAGTACCGGAGGCCTCGCCGGGGGAATATTCCGGCGATGATGCTCTCACGGCTGGAAAGGGATTCGACTTTGTGCGGAAGCCGGCGCCGGCGGCATTGGGCTGCGGCGGAGGGACGGCGAGGCGATGGTGGTGGGCTGGAAGAGCTGCTCTCGCTTGAATCGCCATTGGTGGTGGTGTGGGAGTGATGGGTTTTGGGTTTGATGGGTGGGACTGACAGAGACTGTGGTTTGCTGTTTGCCATGCAAGAGAGAGAAAGTGAAGAGTCTAGAGAGAGAGAGAGAGAGAGAGAGAGAGAGTGAGTGATAAAGATGGGTTTGATGGAGGTGGTATGAAGTTTGTACTGCTACCGTTTTCAGGTAGTACGTTTTTTAGCTCAAAGTGTGAGAGAGGAGAGGGAGAGAAAACAAGAGGGCAGCTTGGGCGGCGTGGCTTGAAGTTGGAGCCAAGAATGTTGGAATTACAAACACAAAGGCATGTGTTTTTAAAAATTTCAAAAAACAAATAGTTGAAAATTTAAAATTATTTTTTTTATTATATATTAATCATTTTTTTTTTTTCTCTCCTCTCTTCTTTTCACGGTTCATTTAGAATATGAATTGACTTTTTAACTTTTTGATTATTTTAATTTGGGGCTAAAAAGTCTCATTTGAGATATATTTTTTGACTTTTATAAAGAAAAAATGAAATAATTATGAATTGAATTTGACATTTTATATTATTTAACTAAAATAACCTATTTTGTCCTATAAGGTTATTTTAGCCCAAACTAGTATCCCAAACGAAGCTACTTTTTCTTTCATACTCATCTATTCACCTACAATGGCCTCTTTTAGGTATTTGGGTTTTAGTCATGTTTGTGCGTTTGTAGCAAAAGTCAAAAGTTTTTTTTTTTTTTGTATTTAAAGACATTTGGAAAGTTGGTTTTCAACTACTGGTGAAATTATAATATTACCCCTTATGAATCAAAATATGCTACATGAATGAAGTTATAAATATTTTAAATTGAATAAGAGTAGTTTGGTCATTTTATTGTGATTTTATATCATAAACAAATATTAATCAAAAAAATCAAAAGTAACTTTTTACTAACTTCCCAAATCAATTGTCTAAAAAAGTCAAAAGTTTGGTTAAAAGCCAAAAAATTACTTTTTATCATCTTTCCAAAACATTCCAAAAAATATCAAATCATCCTAAACTGTAAAATTCCAAAACTATTTTCAAAATATACAATAAAATTTTTTAAAAAATTTTTAAACTCTTTACAGAAAATTATTTTTGAAATAATATTTCAAAAAGTCCTACTGGGAACCCCAGCAGGAGAGGACCTCCAGCACCCCCACCTCCACGTGGGGGGCTGGCAATGGATGAAAAAAAAAAAAAAAAAAAAAAACAATGTTTTTGGACCAATCAGGAGGGACCCCCAGCACCTCACTGGGATCTCATGCATTTTCCTATTTCAAAACACAAATTAAATGGGGCTAAAATTATTTTTTTTCCTTTTTTTTTTTTAATGATATACATAATCTCTTTTTTTTTTTTTTTTTTGTACTTCTTTTTCTCAATATGAGTGTCATGAATGTGCCATTTATTTACTTGTATTTTGAAATGGAAAAATGAGACGAGAAAATAAAATTATATGTAATATTTTTTATTTTTTTAAAATTATTTATCTGTATATGTTATTTATCTTCTTTTCTTTCTTTTTTTTTTGAACTTTGGTTATTTGTCTAGTTAAACGACTGATTTTGTGTTCGTCATTTTTTTTTTTTTTTGTATGGTTAACAATACTATACAAAAAATTACACAGAATAATATGATCTTTTATGGTATTTTCATTTCTAATTAAAACACTCACTATTGTGCCTCATAATATCAACTTAAAGGAATTTGAAGGCTTGTGGGACTCACCTTGGGTATTGTTTCAATGATCCGAGCTCTTTATTTTGTAATCTTTCGTGTATATCATTCGTAGAAAAAAAAAAAACGAACTTAATCCGATAATCATAATATTTTTTATTTTATTATTTTTGTCTCTAAAAACAAAATAGGATTTGAAGTCTCTCAAGTTAGCAACTTGAGAGACTGTTTAGATTAGGTAGACCCATTTCGGGACGGATGTCACTTATTCGAATTGTTCACTTTTTAGTATTTACTGAGTATAACATTTATATAAAAAAAATTAATATGATCGAATATCAAAAGTTATCTATTAGAATCACATTTAGTTTGGATTTTTAGGATTCACTATTCAGAAATTAAAAAATTTTATTTTTCATATTTTTTTATTTTTACTGAATTTTTTAACATTCTAAGCAATATTTAAAAAATTTTAGATACTCCTAACATAAATATAATTAAAAAGTATAATATTTGTGAAAAAAATTTATAGAAAATTCACTAAATATCAAAAATACAAAAAAAAAATACTAGAATTCGGTACATTTTTCATATTTTTGTATATTTATTGATTTTTTAAATATTTTACTTTTTAGATACATGTAAACAAGGTGCATCTAAAAAATTAAAAAAAAAACTTAAAATTTTAAAAATATTCACTAAAAATAAAAAATACGAAAAATAAAAAATTCAATTTTCAGAAAATTAAATCTAGAAAATTGAAATCAAATACACTGATTTTTATTATAAAAAGCTGAATAATTACTTTTGAAATTATAATTCTCATCTTTTTTAAAAAAAAATAAATGTGATTCAAACATATAACTATCAATATTCGATCATCTTAATTTTTTATGAATGTTCTATTTAACAAATTTAAAAATGTGAACAGTTTAAATTATCAAGATTGATCCCAAAATAGCTCACCAAGCCTTAATGCTTTCTCAAGTTAAATTACCAACTTGAAAGAATCTAATTCTGAAAAAATAAATGTCCATTTTTTATGAAATTTTTTTATGGGAGCTCTAAACAATTAATTTTTTAATTTATTTAAATTATTTCTATCTTATAAACCATCATAATTACATTAAATAGTTTGAACTAAGCTTATAATAAACAGCCTCAAAGGTCTCTCAAACAAAGCCGTATTTATAAGGATTACATGTATTTATGATGAATAAAACTTGAGACCTCTAATTAGAGGTATCACTAGTGATGTGGCAGTGGAATCCACACAGTGTGTCCTATGTTTTTTGTTTTTTGTTTTTTTTTTTTCATCTCCACCTCACTAATGATGGATTTAGAGCTCAATATTTAAAGCTCTAAATCATTACTTATCTATGATATGTCCCAGTTACCATTTGAAGTAATTTTTATTTGGAGATGAGACAAAGTGAGGATTTTTATAGAAAAATGTTGGGGATTTTAAATATTTTATTAAATGATCTATAAAATATTTTATATAAGGGTAAATTATAAATATATTTCCTAAAATTTGCTTAAATTACAGATTGTTCCCTATGGTTTAAAAAATTATGTTAGTATTTTTTATTTAACAGAATTAATTAAAAAAATGAAATTTATAATTACTCTCCTATACAATAATAAAATTATTTAAATTATTAATTGAAACATATTTCTAACATTATTAAAAACTATTAATTGACTTAATGATTTATTAATAAAATAAACGATTTGTTATGAAATTAAAAAATTCAAAGAGTGAAATATAATTTCAAAAATCACAAGAAATAATTTATATTTTAATTAAATCTTAAAATTTCTAACATTTGATAAAATATTTAAAATTTCTAATATTACACTTTTTTCTATGCACCGTTTTAGTTTTGGAAGATCTTCAAAGTGGACAAAAGGGCAAAATCGTCAAAAAAGTGCGTTCAGAAGAGACAAGATGATGTCAGCACATGGAAAATTTCCCGCACCGTAACATGCGTTTGTCCATCTCCACGGAATGTCCGGCAATCATCTGAGACCATTAAATTACGACGTTACCCCTGGCCATGGGCGGATTGTAATTTTATAACCTTTAAAAATTGTGGATCAATATTTTTACTTTTTCGAAACAAAGTATATTTTTAATATATGTTCCGAAGCAAAATATATTTATAATACCTTAAAAATAAGTTTAAAAAAAGTTAAAAACTGTATTCATTTCAATAAAAACGTATTGAGGGTTGGTTTGGAATGTTCTAACAAGTGTACTTTTTTACTTATTGGCTTATATGGGTTGGGTTTGATGTGATGTGTTAGAGAGGTGATGTGATTTAAATAAGATGATGTGACTTAAATATGATAGTGACTTTTTGATTTTTTGTATTATTTAGTAGATGCCAAACTTGGCCTGAATTTAATAAAAAAAACGTATAGTGTTTTTTTTAAAAAAAATATTTTTCTTGTGCCACTAGAATACTATTTTTAAACCCAAAGGGTGTGTTTGTTTGGACGGACTAGATAAAAGGGGATTATAATCCATCGGACTATTAGTTCTGGGATATATTATCTCTGAACTATTTGGTTGGATTGAATTTGTATCATATATTTGTTTAGTCATGAGATTAGATGTCTGGATTGTACTATTTTTAGTGAATCCAATGTTTGTTTGGGATATTATGGAGAATGATAAATACTCAAATGACTATTTTATCATTTTCAATTATTTACTAAGTAATAGCAATATTAAACATAGCTTTAATATTTTAATTATTTTTAGCTAGATTAAATAAAAATTTATTTTATTTTATTTTTTTACACAATTAAATAAATTTATTTTTAAAAAATTAAATAAATTAAATATAATAAAAATATATGTTATTTTTTAATTAAAATTTTAAATAATAATAATAATTAACTAATGAAATAAAATAAAACATCTATTAAAATTTAAATAATGAAATTAAATAAAATATAAACAAAATTTAAAAATAAAACATCAATAAAGTATCTATAAAAAAAATTAAATAAATAAAATAAAAATAAAAATTAAATAAAATTATTTTATTTTTAAATTAAGACATTTAAATTTTATTGAATTTTACTAAATACAATACATAATTAAATATCATAAGGCAAAAATATAATTTTATTAGCTAATCCCATGGGATGAGTTATCCTATGGTTTCTATCCCACCCCCCATGGGATACCATAGTCTCACAAATATGGGACTAATAATCCGGAAAAAAACTTTTCAAACAAATAATAGACTATTAGTCCATCCAAACTAATATTCCAATCTCATACCCAATACTTCCAAAACAAACACCCCCAAAAGGGGAAAAAAAATTATACTTTAGGCTGAAGACGTGGTTTCAAAATTTAGCAACATGAAATTCTGATATATGGTCGAAATTTGGTAATAAGATTTGGGTAAAATTCTTAATATGACATTCTTTATTTGTCGTTTTTGATTAGTGACATTTAAATTGTTTTTTTAATTTTTGATTGCTTGCTCTTAATTTGTAGGTGAGAACAAATTTTATTAATAATATTAATTGTTTTCTCAACCTTATTGACTTCAAGATTTGGTTGCGTTTGGTAGAATTTTGTAAATATGATTCGAGAGTATGAGTTGTATTTTGAGTTTGTGAGTTGTGAAATTATGATTTGAGTGTACAAAATTTGTTTGGTTATAGTTTTTGAATAGAGTGTTGTTGGCTACATATTTTGTAAAAGTCAGTTACAATTCGACACGTGACAGAATAAGGATATTATGGAAAGAGGATTCAAGTCTTCAATCCTGATCGTACACGTGGCGATGAATATTGGTTCTCACGTGATCTGAGTAGCACTAGATCAGTAAAGAGATGCAAGGTGACATGGCTCCAACGGTTACTCATATTCGAATTCAAATACAGGAGGGAAGTTCAACTGCAAGTGATGGCGTAGTGGAACTACTTCTAAGGCTGCATGATCAGCGATCATGGAGGAGCAGTTCGACGGTTTGAAGTGCAGTTCGGAGGTCATCCTTGACGAGTATAAATAGCAGGGAAGCCCCCAGAAAAAAGCCCAGACTCAGATCATACAAACCAGTCTTTACTTCATATTTTCCTTTCCAGTTTTACATTTTCTGTACTTTAAATTCCTGTTTTTTAAATACCTGCACTTTAAATACCCTCACTGCACTTCAATTCATAGGAGTAGTTTCAAGTAGATTCGAGTAGACTGTTGCTGTAAACCTCTTCAAGGCTGAGTTTGGACTATTGTAAGTGTTCATTTTAATGAAATACTTCGATTGTTCTTCATATTAACTGTTATTTCTCTTCATTTCTCCTAAGTCAAGCCACCAGTAAAAGTCATCTTCATTGAGGCTGAAAGAACTAAAACACAATCGTCTGATAATTGGTTGGCAATTATAATTTCTGTAAGGACTAATTGATCCTTGCTGGCACGCTCGCATTTACAAAAATACCCTTCGAAAAGCCAAAAAGCCAACATATATTTTTGGCACGCCCAATGGGACCAACCTAAAATGGCTAGACGAAGACGACAAGGAGAAAATGAACGTCTGGAAGAAGGCGTAGAATGAGAGGTAGAAATACTTAATCCAGAGGATAATGTGGTAACACATCCTGTGGAGACTCCCATGTTATCAGAACCTATGGTCGAACAGACCAATACTTCTGGACAAGAACCATATGTTCATAATATTGGACGAAACCAAGGAATTAGACCATCCACCGTTCCATCTACTCAGCCAACAAATCCATGGGATGGCTTAGTAGATGCTATGGGACAACAATTAATGAATACAATGGAAAGGTGGGCAACATCCTTTTTGGATCGAATGAATAACCACCAACCAACAAACACAAGACACATAGAGGAAGTTTTAAATGCCCCTCAGCAAAGATTGGCTAGAGATAAACAGCCTATACAAGCTAATGGGCATTCTAATGGTCAAACTAGTAATCAGAACTATGAAAGACCATCACCTCAGTCTTGGTATGAACCCATTTCGAGGCCTATAGCAGGCCAAAATGCCTCAGTACTCAACAATGAAGCCACACAAGTTGGTGGATCTGGTCAAGTACAAGAAACGGGCGTGAGAATGGTTACAAATCCTATGTTCGAAGCCATACCTGGCACTAGGGGATATAATAATCCTTTGTTCGAATTTATACCCGGGGGGTTGGAGGGTTTTCCTGTAAATGGAAGGGACACAACACCTGTTCCAGCACCTTTCGCAGGTCCCTTCGCAGGACAGGCTCAAAGGGGTTACCCATACCCCCAACAGCAACCTACACCACAGGGGCAACCAGTCCCCAAATGTACCACCTTATGGACCAAGAGGACCACAAGCACAAGTTTGCCCACCAAACCCTGTGTTTGTTCCTCCAGTAGTGGTTCAGCAGGCACAGAACATGGTCCCTAGGGACCAAATTGTTGATATTGTTAGGGAGATGTGTGGACCGATGGCTCGGGGGGTCCAGACTCCTGTATACAGAAAACCAATCCCAGAATGGGTAGATAGGGTACAAGAATGCCCAAGAGGATTCAGAATACCAGATTTTACCCTATTCTATGGAACTGAAAATCAGTCAACAGTAGAGCATATTACTAGATTTGCTGCTCAATGCGGTGAATTCACTAATCATGACTATATGGAACTGAGATTATTTCCAAACTCTCTAACTGGGGGAGCATTTATATGGTACATCAACCTTACACCTGGCTCCATTCAAAATTGGCAACAAATGGAAGAGGCATTTCATGCCCAATTCTTCCAGTCGGAGCCAGAGGTTTCTATGGCAGACTTGGCTAGATTGAGTCAAAGGCCTGAAGAAAAGGCTACTCAGTTTATTGCCAGATTTAAAAGGGCTCGAAATAAATGTAGAGTCATCCTACCAAAGCCAGAATTCGTAAGATTGGCTCAAAACGGTTTAGAGTTTAGGCTTCGAAAGAAGTTTGATTCAACTGAATTCAGAGATTTGGTCGAACTAACCTATAAAGTGTCTCGATATGAAGCATTATTAGAAGAGGAACAAGATCGAAATAATGCCTCGTACAAGACATATTATAGAGATCCAAATTATGAGATCGATGCAGCAGATATTGTGGGCAAAGAACCTGTAATCTGTGAAGCATTAATTCATAAGGATACAACCATCGACCAGCAGTTTAAGAAGAAAGACTTTCACGGAAAGTACTCTTTCGATTTAACAAAAGCAGATGACATTTTTGATCATTTGCTTGCAGCCAATTTCCTTAAGTTACCAAAAGGAGTAAAACTACCATCTCCAGATGAACTTAAAGGAAAAGTATATTGCAAATGGCATAACTCTTGGTCTCACTCGACTAAAAACTGCATTGTTTTTTGAGACAGGATCCAAGAACAAATTCGGAAGGAAGTTTGAAGTTCCCAACCAAAGCGGAAAAGGTCATAGGGATTGACAGCAACCCATTTCCAGAAGTTGGAGAAAGTGCAGCTAATGTGGTTGTACCAAATTTCCAGAATTTATATCTGCAGGAATTGGAAGAGGTCAATGTGCAGATGCATATTGCCAACCAGACAACTGCCAAGAAGGACACTAGAGACTCACCAGCTATTGGACGAGGTTTCTCATGCCAGAAGGAACACTCTGATGAAGAAACATTGGATGATGATTCCTTGGAAGCAGCTGTAATGCAGAGGATGTGTCCCAGGTGCAGACTGAATTATAAGTGGTTGAAGGGGCTTCCAATTGATGGGAAACAATACTACAGGGATGTTCAGAGACGTCCTAAGTCAACCAACGCTTACAACAAAAGGCCGTATCTGGCTGGTGATAGGCAGCGACCACCATTGGTTGAGCCTGCAATGGACAATATGTATGCTAAAGGTAAGAGGCCCTTGTATGAGTCCAGGCCACCTAATTACTACAGAACGGAGAGCAGTCACTCTGAAAGAAGACTGGAGAGGGGTTCAGGTTATGGGAGTAAAGCCAGAGATTGGCCCCCTAGACCAACTTCACGCAGGACAGAAAGTGGCTCCTTCCATCGAAGGTCTGAATCAGGCTCGAAACATGAGGTCAGAGCTAAGCACTTACCTTCACAGCCAGTTTCGAAGGTGGCTTCGAAGGTAGAAGGAAACAGTTCGACATCTGGATCAGTAAGCTCATGGGTACCTGGGGTCCCAGATTGGTTTGTAATGCAGAACAAACCTAGGGAGGCACCTACTCAAAGGGATGCTGGAAACCAAGGCAGGATGGTCAAGCCTCCTTTGGTGGCCCCGAACAATTGGGTATTGCTTAAACACCCAAAGACAAAGGAACCAGATATGGTCCCAGTCATTTCCAGATCACAAAAAAGGAAAATTCAGCGCAGGTACACCCAGTACCAGCAAGGTCTGAAGGAAAGTGGAGAGAGTTCTTCATTGATCCAGACAGAAGAAAAGAAGGCTCCGAAGTCAGACCATACTCCAAAACCGACTCTGCAAAGCAAAGTGGTTTGTAGCAGAGAACAGTTGGCCCAGGTTCATTCTGAACTAAAGGCCAGAGAGAAGTCTAGTTTGGCAGGGTTGGAGAAGGCCCTGATGGAAAGTGATAGCGAAACGGAAGAAGAGATTGGCATGAGCCAAAAGAAGGAAATGGCAGAAGAAGAAATGTTCGAAGCCTTCATGGCTGAACAAACATTTTTGACTGAAGAACCAGTTGAGAAAGATCCTTCGAAGGGATCAGTTAGCAATGAAGTGCCAGAGTGGAGTATGGAAGATGCTGCTGAAGTTACTGGGCAAGGTAGCCAAGGAGGAAAAGAGGTACAGCCAACCATCCAATTTGGCTCATTCCCTCCAGTATCAGTCAATATGGTACACATACTACCTCACGAGTTCCAAGCTAAAGATGAGGACCAAAATGACCAAGACATGGATCCTATTCCTGTCTCTAGTGAAGAGTCATAAGTAAGTATGGTACAGGATGACCCTGGAATGGCTACTCCGATGGAAACTGAATACGAAAGCGAGGAAGAGGTGAGCATCAACCTCTCATATCCTTTTGAATATCCCTCGAATTCTATGACACAGCATGTCAAGCCTTTGTACATCAAGGCTTTCTTCGATGGGATACAACTGAATCGAGTCCTAATAGACAATGGGGCAGCAGTAAACTTGTTACCGAAATCTTCTTTGAAGAAACTAGGGAAAAAGAATCCCAGGTTGGTCCCAACCAGCACAACCATCGCTGGCTTTGCTGGAGACAAGCAGATGGCTTAGGGGATTCTACCCATTAACTTGAGTGTGGGAACCAGGGACTGTATGACAGCATTTTTCGTAATCGACAGCAATGCTAAGGTGCCGTTTGGGAAGCCAAAAAGCCAGGCTTTTTGGTTATTTTAGCCACAAAAGACAAAATAGGCTTTTTTAGCCATAAAAAACAAAACATCACATCTAACCCATAATCATTACACTCCTCTCTCACAAAAAAAGTCAAAAAAGCCAAAAAGCCAAAAAGCCCTTCCCAAATCAAACTTTTAAGCCCAGGCTAAAATAGCCAAAAAAACCAAAAAACCAAAAAGCCAACCCACTTCCCAAACGGAGGCTAAATACAATGCTTTACTTGGGAGAGATTGGATCCACACTAACAAATGTGTGCCTTCCTCTTTGCATCAGAAAATCATGATGGCTTTGGGCAATGGAGAGACAGAGGAGATTGATGCAGATCCTCAACCCTTCATAGCCCGTGCAGACTTTGCAGAGGCCAAATTGTATATTGAGGGAGTGACACCACTCAGTATACTTAGGAAAGCTGATGGCTCAACCGAAGTAACGGCTGATGAGGAAGTGACACACCTGAAGCACTTAGTCCAAGAGAGTGCTGATGAAGAGGTTGTCGTGAAAGATGACAATGATGCCTGGTTATAGGTAAAGAGGTGAAGAACTAGAAGCCAAGTCTTTGGCTCTGATTAAATTCTCAACATTGGACGTAAAAGCAATAGTCCAGAAAGTACAGGAGCAAGAAAGAGAAGCCATGATAATTGGCTGTAAACAGAAGCAGCCACAGGTCAGAATTTTGACCCTTGGTAAATACTGTGCATTGGACATTGAGACAAAGGTCCAGGAGATACAGGAGGAGGATGCCTTATGGACAGATTTTGCCTATGAGGAGGAGGGTAAAGATGTTGAACTAAAGAACCTAGAAGCAGAACAAGATAAGAAGATTGCTTCGAAGGTGGAAGAAACTAAAGAAGAAGCTTCAATAAGTTCTCAGACACAAGACCCCTTAGAAGAAGTAAATTTCGGGGAAGGTTCTATACAACAGCCCACTTATATAAGTGTTTGCTTGAATGTTCTGGACAGAGACCAGTTGTTGGTTGTTCTGAAGAAATACAAAGATTGCTTTGCATGGTCCTACAATGAACTACCAGGATTGGATAGGTCATTAATGGAACATAGGCTCCCTATGAAGCCTAATTTCAAGCCATACAAATAGAAACCAAGAAGAATGAGTCCAGAAGTAATTCAGAAGGTCAAAGAGGAGATTCTTAGACTACTCAAGGCAGGCTTTATTAGGACAGCCAGGTATGTTGAATGGCTATCTAATATTATGCCTGTAGTTAAGAAGAATGGTAAAATGAGGGTATGCATCGATTTCAGAAACTTAAATCTAACAACTCCCAAAGATGAGTATCCTATGCCTATAATGGATCTACTGGTAGACAGTTCAGCAGGACACCAAGTTTTGTCAATGATGGATGGGCATTCTGGTTATAACCAAATCTGCATTGCAGAGGAGGATATCCACAAGACAGCATTCAGATGTCCTGGAAATATTGGCACCTTCGAATGAGTTAAAATGCCATTTGGCCTGAAGAATGCTGGGGCTACATATCAGAGGGCTATGAACACTATCTTTCATGATCTCATTGGAGGGTATCTAGAGTGTTATATTGATGACATTGTAATGAAATCCCAGTCCATGGAGGAACATCTGTTTCAGTTAGAAACAGCTTTTGAAAGAATGAGGAAGTTCAAGCTGAAACTCAATCCTCTCAAATGTGCTTTTGGTGTATCATCTGGAAATTTCTTGGGTTATGTAGTGCACAAGAAAGGAATACAGATTGATCAGAATAAAGCCAAAGCCATCATCGAAGCTAGGCCTCCATCAAGTAAGAAAGAATTACAAAGGTTCCTTGGGCAGGTTAACTTTCTTAGAAGGTTTATTTCTAACACTGCAGGGAAAACTAAAGCATTTTCTTCCTTGTTAAGGCTGAAAGACGAAGAGGAATTTGTGTGGACAGCAGAGCATCAAACTGCTTTCGAAGGTATCAAAGCCTACTTGGCCAACCCTCCAGTGCTGATGCCACCAAAGGGGAACAAGCCCTTGAAGTTGTACATAGCTACAGCAGAAGATTCATTGGGAGCTTTCTTGGCCCAAGACAATGAGGAAGGCAAGGAACAAGTTGTTTATTACCTTAGTAGGTTTTTAAATTCTTGTGAATGTAAATATTCAGCTGTTGAAAAGCTGTGCCTTGCTTTGTATTTTGCTGCAATAAAATTAAGATATTATCTTTTACCTACAACTGTCTTGGTGATTGCAACCACAGATTTGGTTAAGTACATGTTATCTAGACCTATGTTGAGGGGAAGAATTGGCAAATGGATACTAGCCTTATCAGAATTTCATTTAGAATATATCCCTCAAAGGGCAGTAAAAGGGCAAGTCTTAGCCAATTTTCTGGCAGACCATCCATCTCAAACAGAGAGCCAAGAAGTGATGGAACTTGGCATGGCCAGTGTTGAGCCATGGCAGATGTGGTTCGATAGATCGAAAGCCAATGGCTTAATTGGAATTGGTATTGTGATTAAATCCCCACAAGGAGTAGAGACCACGCATGGTTTCAGAGTAGATGAAGCCACCTGTTCCAGTAACCAGGCTGAATACGAAGCCTTAATAGTGGGGCTAGAGATCCTTATTGGATTGCAAGTACATGCAGTTGACATATTTGGGGACTCTCAATTGGTGGTTAACCAAGTGAAAGGGATTTTCAAGTGTCAAAGCATAAGTATTTTGCCGTATTATGTTGTTGCATTACATCTGCTTTCTCAGTTTCAAGTAGCAAATGTAACCCATGTTCCAAGATTCTTGAACAATAGAGCTAATTATGTGGCTCAGAAAGCTTCGAACTTCAAGAGAAGGGATAATACCCAAAGGGACATAAGCCAAACAACATATCAAAGATTAATACAACCTTTGAATAAAAGGAATATAGTTTTGGAAGTCAATCATAATGACTTACAAGAACAGGATTGGAGGCATCCAATAATGCAGTACTTGGCTGGTCCATCTTCGAAGGCCAGCAGAAAAGTTAAATTGCAGTCTATGCAATACATGATGTATGGTAATGCTCTCTACAAGAGGGGAGGAGATGGCTTATTGCTAGAATGTTTAGGCCCAAAAGAAGCATTAACAGCCATGGCTGAGGTTCATGAAGGCATCTGTGGTGCTCATCAACCTGGTGTAAAGATGAGATGGTTGCTTCGAAGGCATTCCTACTATTGGCCAACTATCCTTAAAGACTGCATAGAATATGCAAAGGGTTGCCAGGCATGCCAAAAGCATGGCACAATAAGGCATGTGCCCATAACTGACCTACATGCAGTAGTGAAGCCTTGGCCATTCAGAGGATGGGCCATGGATATGATGGGAAAAATACACCCACCTTCTTCGAAGCATCATTGTTTCATTCTGGTGGCCACTGACTACTTCACTAAGTGGGTCGAAGCTAAGCCCTACAAGGCTGTAGACCAAACAGAAGTCATTGGGTTCATTAAAGACTTGATCCATAGATTTGGCATCCCACAAACCATAACAGTGGACAATGGAACTGTGTTCGATGGAAAAATGGTAAGGTCTTTTGTAGCAGAATTTGGAATTAGCCTTATTAATTCCACACCCTATTATGCACAAGCCAATGGTCAAGCTGAATCATCCAATAAGTCCTTGAAAAAAGGAATACAAAAGGTTGTGGAGGACAATCCTAGGGATTGGCATAACCTATTGTTAGATGTGTTATGGGCTTACAGAACCTCCCCAAGATCAAGCACAGGAGTCACTCCTTATGCCTTAGTATATGGGCATGATGCAGTTTTACCTGTGGAGATTAATGTTAAATCTTTGAGGGTAAGATGCCAAGATCAGTTCGATCCTGAGCAGTACCATCAAAGTATGTGCTTGGAATTAGAAGGCATAAATGAAGCCAGGATTTTGGCATTAAATAGCATTCTTTTCCAAAAGAAGAAAGCAGCCAAGAATTATAATAAGAAAGTCAAGCACATTGGTTTCGATGAAGGTGATTTGGTATGGAAGACAATACTCCCAATAGGAATTAAAAGCCACAAGTTTGGCAAGTGGTCACCTAACTGGGAAGGACCATATCAAATTTATAGAGTTCTGCCTTTTGGGGCGTATCATTTGAGGAATTTGAATGGGTATGTACATCCCAAAAAGATTAATGGCAGATATTTGAAGCCTTATTTTCCAACCATTTGGGAAACACAAGGAGTAAAATAAACATTAAATACAAAAACATAAGACTGCTCGAATGATAGACAAAAATTTGTTCTTTTATAAAGAATTGAGTACATTGTGCCACAAATTGGCCCAGAAATCATTACAATGTCTTAATTGTTTTTGAACAGTAGATCTCCTATTACCAAGTGATGGAAACAGTTGAATAGCTGCAGCCATGTCCTCTTTTCGATCAGCCAGCCCTTGGTTGGTGATGTGCAATTTGGTATCAGTTCGAACCAAGGCTTGGTTTACTGCAGCTAATTCCTCTTCAAGCTGAGCTTTCTTCTCCAGCAGTTGGACTCGAAAGTGGGAGGCAAAAGAGTGTTGTTCTTTCAGAGTTGATACTTCAGTATGCACTTGAGAAACAAAACTCTGGTCCCTAGCCAGCTTCTCATCCGCAGCCTTAGCAGCATGACAAATGTTGAGATAGAAGTCAACAGTAGCTGCTGTCTGAGATAGATGACTTGAAGCATTCATGCCAGACTGCTCAGCAATTTTGCAGCATTGAAGAAACCCATTTTTGATTATTGGCCTTTGCAGAGCCTCGAAGGGAATCCTTGAAAAAGAAATTAGCAGTTCTAGGCATGTGTCCATGTCTATCAAAGGTACAGAAGGCTTGCTGCTGAAGGAAGAACTCTCAAAAATCTCTAGCAAGGAGTCAGCCAAGACTAATGGCTCAGCTTCAGCATTGAATGATGGAAAGGTAGAGGGTATGTCGAAGAAACTAGCCAGCCTGGCTTCAAAGATGTCTACCTCATCCATAGACATGAAGGGTGCAGAGAGTGTTGTGGCGAAAGGCCCAAAGGATTGCATGGGGATAGGAGAAGTGAAAGGAGTATCTTTGGCAGCCTCTATGGTCTTGGCCACCAATGAATCAAGAGAAGAGGGACTGGAAGTAGGCAAAGGTGATGAACTATGAATTGGAAGACTACCAGCACCCTCTGCAAGGGAATCAACTGCCATCAGAGATGGAGTAGCAGTTGGAATTTCTGTGAAGGAAAGAGTGAGAGTGAGGCTCGAAGAAGAAGTGGACTGAGGCAGATTAAAAGTTAAAAAAGGGAGATATGGCTCTAAGCCAAGGAAAAGAGACGCAGGGATGCTTGGACTCAAAGAAGGTATATCGAATATAGGCTTGGAGAGTGGGAGCATGATTTGGATGGTTTTCACATGTTGCATCTGGTCAATTTCAACTGAAATCGAGGGAGGCCTCGCTGGAAAGATGAATGCACTAGCTGTTGTTGCAAGAGGAAGAAATACAAAGGACTGTCAAAATTCAGTATTTAAAGTTGATAAAGGAAAAACAACGGAAGTATAAAAGAAATTACTTGTTCCAGAGGTACTAGCGCTGATGGGAGAGCTGCGAATGGAGTAATGTTCGGCAGTCTGTTGCTTTCTTACCATTTCCCTTTGTGATGCATCAGCAGCAACAGCTTCTTCTCTTAGAATTTGTTGCTGCCGTCTCTTCTCAGCCCTTTCAAAGACAATTATGGCCTTGGAGTGTTCTTGTTCCACGGCCTTGGCGGCTGCCTCATGAATGGAATCTTCAACCAAGGCAGTAGTTGAAACAGTCACTTTCCTTCTCTTTTCTATTGCCTGGGCAATTGTCTCGGAATCAGAATCCTTAGCAAAGTCAGAGGGAGAGACAGTAATTTTTCTTCTCCTCTTTCTGTAAATTGGTATTGTCTGCTCCTCAATTGTCTTCTCAGCTTCTTCAGTCTGAGATTCGGATTCTCTAAAAATAAGCCCCTCTACCTCCTTAACAGCTGTCTCCTCTTGAACCAAATCAGTCACTCTTTTCCTCTTTATCAAGGGTGACTCGTGCTCTTGATCTTCTTCTTCTCTTTCTTCTTCTTCCTCTTGTGCTTCAGTTGTTTTCTTTTCAGGCTCGAGCAGTTTCCTCTTCTTTTGCTGTTGACCACCTTCACAGGAGAAGAATCAAGAATAAGAATAACACAATCAGCATTGTATAGGAAGTCGAAAGAGAGAAAACAAAGGCATATACCTTTCTTTGAAGCAGCCCGAGTGGCTTTCGAAGGAGTTGATGTAGCAGGAATGGACTGGGTTGTAGAAGGCACAGTGGAGGAAGGGACAGTTTCAGCTCCCTTGGGCTTGGCTACATCTAACACCTTCAGTAGGTTTTGAGGTGAAATGGCTAAATAGATTTCCATATTATTTTCCCATCAATTTTGGTATCTCTTCAATGCGGTACCTTCAGGAATGAAAGGGGTGTATTCAAAACTAGCCAAGTCATCTATGAATTTGAAGGTTGCCTCATCCAGCCTGACTTCCTAACCTTCAGATCTCTCCTGGTAAGGCTCAGATTGGTGTTACTGCAGAGAGGTATTGGGACCCCTTGTGTGAAACCAAATTGTCTAGCAAATTGAGCAGGACAATAAGGCTCAGCTATACATTTATAAGCTCTGGGGTTCGTGGTCCCGATAAACAGCTCCGTAGGAAGCAAAAGGGAGGCCCATATGTCCTTGTGAATAGGCAAAGCACAGAGCCTGTCACTTAAGAAGTGACTCAACCAAGTTGGACCTATGTTGGTCTCGAAGGGACGGAAACGGTGAATAGGAAGGGCGGCTGGTAGTTGATGGAAGAAAGAGAAATAAAAGGCAAAAGTAAAAGGATAAAGGGAAGCATTGACCAGTCTTATGCCATGAGTAAGAGAGTGTAACCCAGAAAATTTAAGGCATTTAGATTGTAATTCAGTGAAATAGGCGAAAAGCCAAAGCTGAAGGATCCAGAATGGCCCCCCTTGATTAGCATCTAAGGGTTTCTCGCAAAAGAGGGAGCAAACTTTGTATACATGACCTAGAATATATGGGGCTAAGGCTACCATTTTTTGCAGAACAAAGGCTTTGGCAAGAGGAGCAAATTCAGGCATGATTCTTTGAGAGAAGGTGCAGAAGAGAAATTTGCAAAGCCAGTATAACAAAAAGGAAAAAAATTCCCTATCAGTTACTGGGCCCTCTTTTTTATTCTCAGCTTTAACAAAATCGCTGTAAGATAAGTTAAGAGAGGGGAGGGAAAAAGAGACTGTTAAGTCAGGAAAATCTGGTGTAATGAGGGTACCAATAGGAGATACTCCTAGTAGATGGCAGATGTCAAGAACAGTAGGAGCCATCATCCCACATCTAAATTGAAAGAAATTGAAGATAGGGTTCCAAAAACATAAAGCAGCAGGGATTAAGAAAGGGTCCTCCGAGATAGTTACCCTAGATAGTCGGAGAGCATCGAGAAGGCAGAGTTCTTGAAGGTCCAGTGTCCTCGCAGGGATGACCCGATCATACCATTCTTGCCACTCCGGTCTCGTTATGGGCCAACATCGGTGAGGGCGATTGATTCTCTAGTTCCTCCAATCGAGACCACCTTCATAGAGGAGACATTGGTTTTCCAGACGAGGATATAGAGCTGGGAGCTCAGTAGGGATCTCCTTGAATATTGGCCCGAGCACGTAGTCTTGCTGCTCATGACGACGAGGGACAAAGATACGCCCGTCAATGGCGCTTTTCCTCCCAGCCTTGTACTTCTCACATTCCACGTCAATGAGCCTTTTCAAGGCTACGGATGAGCTCACACGCTCTACGATTGGCACTTCTGGTGAAGAAGAAGCCATTGATGGTACGTTTTTCAAAAAGAAAGGGGGAAAGTAAAGAGGACTGAAAGATATGAGGGTTTGTGCGTTAAAAGAGCAAGGGATTTCAGAAACACGAAGCAAGAGGGTTTTAAAAAAAGCTTTTGTGTCTGGAAATATATTGCATAAGTCATTAAGTACTAAAAGTACGAATACGAGGAGTCTCTTCCAATATTGATAGTTTTTGGAGAGAAAGAACACAACCCAGATACTGAGACTAGCTTCGAAGTAGGGCATTTGGCTTCGAAGCCACATTTTGGCGCAAAAAATCAAACAACAACGGCTTCGAAATACAGAAGCCGGCTTCGAAGCATGCTACATGCTTAAAGATGCTAGAATGCTCGAACATTGGTCTACTTTAAAGGGTTTAGAGACCTGTTTGAAGGTTATTAATGAAAATAACGGCCTTCAAAGCAAAACTTAGAATTCTTTAAGGAGGAAAATTACTGTTCGAAACATCTAAACCAATAGTTGGTTTGCATATAAACAAAGAATTGTTTGTTCGGTTAAAACAGTATATCCCAAGGGCAATTTCCATATTGTTGAAAGTATGGACTGTTGCAAGACTAGTCAGTATTAACCATGACTATATTTTTGGTTATGATTAAAACAGGCTTTAGGAGAAAGGATTGTTAGATTCGAAGCACCAATTCTGAACAAGAATTAACAAAAGTTGACGATCATGATCCATAAGTTGGAGGATTCATCCCAACATCCTTATTGGAAATTGATTGGGTCTATATTCGAAGGATAAGATTGTATTCGAAGCACTAATTCTAGATGATGTCAGCCAGAATTGTCAACTTTACTCCATAAATTGGAAAAAGACATGTTGGTTCCTTTTAGTGTTTCATTAAAAACAATTGAGTCCAGATTCGAAGGATGAGATTGTTTAATTCGAAGCTATGAGTTGGCTTTTAAAGACAAAAGGAAACAGAGTCAAACAATGTCAAATACAGAAGAACTTTGTTTGTATTAAAGCCAAGACAATTACATTAAGTAACCCTATCTGGGTACAAATTCAAGCTCATAAAAGTAAGGAATAGAGTAAATGACAAGATCATGAAATTTGATCCAACAGTGATCAATAAATTTCTGTTCTTTCTTTATTATATCTTCTATTTCTTCTAATGTTGGCTGCATAAGTTGATGTGCTCTCACTTCATAGTAGAGCTCCTCAGCCTTTATTTCGAAAGCCTCTTCCCTCAATTTTTGTTCCAACTCATCTATAACCAAATCATCCCAATATGCAGAATCTTTATTTTTGAAGTCATCGAACTCTTCGATGAAGTTCTCTGCTTCGTACTGGGCATGAATTCGGAGAGACGAAAGTTGATCAAAAGATTGGATGGTGACCTTGGAATTCCGATGCCAGTGGAGGAGCACCGGAAGTTGGTCCAGGAACATGTGAAGTTCTGCTTGGGCAATGGGATTAAGGACATGGCCCCTAGTCAGAATATCACAAGCCCATCGAAAGTTCTTGAGAGGGATATCATCCTCAAGAACATTGAAGGGCAAGTGAGAGAAAGCCGCAAGCAAAAGTTGAGCTTGTTCCCGCTCAACTGGAGTTGGGGATGATGGAGGTTTGTAAGGTGGAAAGATTTTGTCCATGGGAAGGGCAAGCCTTAGTTTCTCTGTCCAGGAAAGAGTGGGAGGAGGAGAAGGAGTAGATGGTTCTGCTTCAGAAGATGGAGAAGAAGAAGTAGATGCTTCTGTTATGGGAGATGGCACGGGAGCGGAAGGGACAAAGGCATTAATGTAGTCAAGCCAGTCAGAAGAGCAAATCTTCGCCTTCTTGGCTAAAAATGAAGGACTGTACCCTTGTGATTCTTCTAGACGCCGGGCAGTGTGCATTATCTTTATGGGCATAGAGGATGTGTACCAGGCCACAAGCAGATTCTCCTCCAAACTACGTCGAAGGTCAATGGGCATAGACTACCGAGCTTCGAGCGTAAGAAGGAAAATCTAAAGGGTCAGTGAACTCAACAAAATGGTGATTGATTCGTTCCCTCAAGTCCCAGGACTCGGGTGCTGACCAGTTTGTCCATCCGGAAACCCCAGAAGATGAAGAAGTTGTAGCTTCATCCCAAGCAGAGGTTTGTGAAGAAGAACTTCCCAAGTCCATATTTGCAACTTGTTGAAGCAAAGGCTTGAGAATAGTTCGTTCAAAGTACAAGGGGAGTTTAGAGGGAGAACTTCTTGTATCTGTAAATTTGTAAACCGAAGGATTAAGGGCAATGTGTTCGTAGTCCAAAGGTTGATAATTTGCAAAAGCCTCCATGACCTGAATATAGAAGGGCGGGTAAAGGTGGCTAATGAATGCGTGGAGATTCTTTCAAGGGAAAACAACATTACTCAATGGCTCTTCGTATGCTTGATCAATAGGGTGAGAAGTTGATTTAGCCATAGTCCGTTCGAATGCTAAAGGTATTGGGATGTTCAACAAGTTGAGAGTTAATGCAAATGATCACCAAATAGGTGACGGTTGTGTTTCCTGAAGATGGATTCCATGCACGTTCCAAAAGCGCGGGAAAAGCTTTTTGATCCACTAATATCACCAAGTATTGGGTATATTAGTGCGGGGGGTAATATTGGCTACATATTTTGCAAAAGCCAGTTACAATTCGACACGTGGCAGAATAAGGATATTATGGGAAGAGGATTCAAGTCTTCGATCCTGATCGTACACGTGGTGATGAATATTGGTTCTCACGTGATCTAAGTAGCACTAGATCAGTAAAGAGATGCAAGGTGACATGGCTCCAACGGTTACTCATATTCGAATTCAAATACAGGAGGGAAGTTCAACTGCAAGTGATGGCGTAGTGGAACTACTTTTAAGGCAGCATGATCAGCGATCATGGAGGAGCAGTTCGACGGTTTGAAGTGCAGTTCGAAGGTTATCCTTGACGAGTATAAATAGCAGGGAAGCCCCCAGAAAAAAGCCCAGACTCAGATCATACAAACCAGTCTTTACTTCATATTTGCCTTTCCAGTTTTACATTTTCTGTACTTTAAATTCCTGTTTTTTAAATACCTGTTCTTTAAATACCTGCACTTTAAATACCCGCACTGCACTTCAATTCATAGGAGTAGTTTCGAGTAGATTCGAGTAGATTGTTGCTGTAAACCTCTTCGAGGCTGAGTTTGGACTATTGTAAGTGTTCATTTTAATGAAATACTTCGATTGTTCTTCATATTAACTATTATTTCTCTTAATTTCTCCTAAGTCAAGCCACCAGTAAAAATCCTTTTCATTGAGGCTAAAAGAACTAAAACACAATCGTCTGATAATTGGTTGGCAATTATAATTTCTGTAAGGACTAATTGATCCTTGCTGGCACGCTCGCATTTACAAAAATACCTTTCGAAAAGCCAAAAAGCCAACAAGTGTTAAATTGAGTTTTGAATTGAGTGTGGAATTGAGTTTTGAAAGTTTGATTTGACATGTGAAGTAAGAAAATTTGTTTGGTTATGAGTTTTGGAAAGAGTTTTCAAAACTTATTTCAAATTGTTATAACTCATAACAAAACACACTACTTTCACACTATTGAAAATTCTGATCAACACTCATAACCAAACTCTTTTTAAAATTCAACTAAAAAAAATTATTATTAACAGAAAATAACATTAATCAATTTTTTAATTGAAAATACTACAAAGGAAATAATTTTTTTTCAAAATAAATATTCAAAAAATTTAAATAATCTAAAAAATTTAATAAGTAAAAAATTAAAATAAATATTCAAAAAATTTAAATCGTAAATATTTAAATAATTTAAATATTCAAAAAATTTAAATAATTTAAAATGTTAATATTTTAAATTTAAAAACAACTCTACACTCAAATCGTAACCAAACACATAAAACAAAACTCAATTAAGAAATTATTTTTAAAACTCATAACCAAACACATAACTCGAAACTTCATACTAGTTTCACAACTCTACACTCAAATCGTAATCAAATACATAACAAAAAAATTAAAATATTTAAAAATATTTTTATAAAATAGAGTTTGAATTTATTTTTATAAAATATTTTAAAATTTAAAAAATTAAAATCGTAATATTTTGAAATTAAAATATTTAAAAATTTAAAAAATCGTAACATATTTAAATATTAAAATATTTAAAATCTTAACAAAATTAAAATATTTTTAAAATATTAAAAAAATTAAAATATTGATTTGAATTGAGTTTTGAATTATGTGTTTGGTTATGAGTTTTGAAAAATAATGATTATGTTTTGAATTGAGTTTTGAGAAATTTGTGTAGAATTATGATATGAAAGCTCTTACCAAACAATACACTCAAATCAATAGGTGGAACTATAATTTGAGAGGTTTACTAAACGGATTCTCGTTATTCTGTGTATTCCGTTACTCACTGTTTGTGAATCAAAAAACAAGTTACTCAAGGATTGTTTGGTAACATTTTTATTTTTAATTTTTAGTTTATATTTACAAAATTTTAAAAAACAATCATAAAAACTTGTTTGATATATATATATATTTTAATTTATAAATAGTTGTCTCAATTTGTAAATTTGAGAAAAAACTATAAACTCAAAAAATGAGTTTACATTGGTTTTTAAACATAAAACGAAAGCTCAAAAACGCAGAACTACAGTAAACGCAGAGCTACAGTACACACAAACCATGGTTCGAATCTGCAGATGAGCATTTTTCAATTTCTCAACTACAACGGTAATATATACGCTAACTCTACTCATCTTCTTCTTTTACTTTGTTGTTCAAAGAATCTGCGATCGAGGCTGAAGGAGAAGAATCGACGCCAGATGAGAAGTATCGACGCCAGATCAAGGCCAGAGGAGGAGGATTGATGCTGGAGGAGTCATGATCGATGCCAGACAGCTCTTCGTCGTTGTCGCCGTCGTCATCAGATCTAGGTGGTCGGTTTAAGGAGAGGGTGGATCGAGGAGTTTTCCAAAGTCGACGCGAATGTCATCGTTGGTAATGGAGGAGGAGGCGAGAGGGCCGAGCAAGAGAGAAAAGGCGAACCAGAAGATGATGGATTTGAGGGGCTCGGATTGAGGGAAGAAAAGAGAGAGGAAGAAGAGTATGAGAGAGAGAGAAAGAGAGAAGGAGATGAAGATAGAAATCTGGGTCTGCTTTCTTCGTCCAAGAACTCCATTTTAGATAGAGAGAGAGAGAAAGAGAGAGGGGTTGATGAAAGACTTGAATCCTTAACAAATAAAATATAAATCTGAGTCTGCTTTCTGCTTTCTTCTTTTGTCATAAATAATAAAAAATAAATATAAATATTTTAGACATTAACAAACATGTTTTTTAGAGTTTATATTTTTCTAAAAATAAACAAAAATCAGTTTATATAATTTTTGAAAACATAAACAAAAAAACATAAACTTTACCAAATGCTACCTCACTATTTGACTTATTACTATTATTGTTGTTTTATAATAATACTTCTATTATGATCAATGGCATACTTCATTTTTAGCCTCCGTTTGGGAAGTGGGTTAGTTTTCAAGCTTTTTGATTTTTTTTGCTATTTTAGTCTGGATCTAAAAAACTTGGTTTGGGAAGGACTTTTGGCTTTTTTAGCTTTTTAAAATTTTTGGTGAGAGAAATAATACAATGATTATGGGTTGAATGTGATATTTTGTCTTATTGAGCTAAAAAACTTATTTTGTTTTTTGTGGCTATTTTAGCCAAAATAGCCTTCAAACCAACTTCCCAAAGGGAAGCTAAGTGTTCTATTGTGTTTGTGATACAGCTTCGCAAATATTAAGGGGTGTTTTAAGAAGTTGGTTAAAAGTTGATTTTGGATTGGTTTGGGAAGTGGGTTGGCTTTTTGGCTTTTTGGCTTTTTTGACTATTTTAGCCTGAGCTAAAAAGCTTGGTTTGGGAAGGACTTTTTGGCTTTTTTGACTTTTTTTGTGAGAGAAGAGTGTAGTGATTATAGGTTGGATGTGATGTTTTGTTTGTTATGGCTAAAATAGCCTATTTTGTCTTTTGTGGCTATTTTAGCTACAAACCATCTTGCCAAACGAACCCATTTAACTTTTTTTTTGTCTTTTTTGTCTTTTTATGAGTAAAAATATATGAAAAATAATATGACCCAAAATAAGTTAAAAGTCAAAAACTAACTTTCCAAACTACCCTAATGTACTTCTCGTCACCACTGACACTATTGGTTTGATTTAATTGATTTTGGATAAATTACAAGGGTTATGTTATATATATTATAAATAAATTATGATATTTGTAGTGTTATTTATCACAAATGTTATAATTAGATGTTATTTAGTCATAACTATAAAAAATTATAAGTTATAACTAAATATAATATGAGGTATAACTAAACACTAGATGAATTATAATAAAAATAATATTATAATCAATATTATAATAAGTCATAACTAATATCACAATATGTATAAACAAGTCATAACTAACACCACAATATGAGGAGTGTGTACTGTAGAATTTGCCTAATTATGATGACTTTATTGAGATTTGGAAATAATACATCAAACTCACAAGTTTAGCATAATTACACTATACTAGTTTAATTTACGTAACACTTAATAACATTTTCATTAATAATTACATTAAAATACATATTTTACTATTATTTATGCTTGTGTGTACCAAAATAAGTGCACTTATTTCATCTTTTTATCTTTTTTGGGTCACATCAATCAACATTTTCTCTCTACTTTTTCTACACATAATACAAGAAAAGTCAAAAAGTGCACTTATTCTAAACTTCCCAAACTTGGCCTAAATCCAACCCTTTTAGCCTTACTAAAAAGAAGATTGATATAATTATGTTAGACTTATCAAATTTATTGTATTTTCCCTATACCACAAGGGTGATCATTGTAATTTACCCATTAATTTTTGGCATTTTTTTTTGAGATAATATCAAATCAAAAGTAATTATAAATTAATGATAAAATTTATAAATAACTATGATTATAATTATAATTTTTTTCATTAATATGTAATTGCTTTTTAAAATTCCACTGAAATATAGGTTCATTTGGGAAGTGGGTCGGTTTGTTAACTTTTCGGCTATTAGTCTGAGGCTAAAAAACTTGTTTGAGTTGGGTTATTTATTTATTTTTTTTGACTTTTGTGAGAAAAAAATGAAATGATTATGATTTAAATGTTATTAATTTTAGTTTATTTTATCTTTTTGTGACTATTTTTGTTTAAAAAAAATTCCAACCCAACATGCCAAACAAGGGCATAATTATCAATATTTTTTTTTTTCACTTAATGACAGTCCATTAGCATGACCCACAAACAAAATGCCTACTGAAAAATAGTAGATCAATTATCATAAGAGTACATTAAGCCGTTCTTGAATTAAGGATTTTAAGAAAATTATGAGAAAAAAAAAAAAATCGCGAATTGATCGGTCTTAGAATTATTTTGGATGTGACTTATAAATTAATTTTTTATTTATTACAAAAAATGTTTTTTTAAAAAAAAAGATGTGACAATAAGCCAATAAACAATTTATTTTTTGTTTCCCCAAAAGCGTTCTTGGATTGTCTTGAAAAATTAATTAAGAATTAATTTTTTAATTTTTTTAAAAACAATATTTAAAAAAATAAAAAAATAATGTGTTTTAAAATAACTTAAAAGTGAAATTGACTTTCAACTAACCGCGCTTAATCTGTTATATTTTAACCATGGCGAAGATAATGGAATTAACCTGCAAGGGCCCAAATGGAATTATAATCTGGAGATATGCTTTTTTATTTTTTTTGTCTGATAGGTAGCCAGTGTAATGAGGAGGAGGTCCACCATGGACAACCACCATAACTCCATTGCAAACATGTTTGTTGAGGTGTAGGGTAGGGCTACAAGAAAGATAAAAATGACAAAGCTGCATTTTAGGTTCGCATCTAACCCCAAAAATTGACTTTGTGATTCAACACTGTCCCCAAGCTCCTCTTGCTGGTTTCGTGCCTGAAAACCGGGATTCTACTACCAAGTACCTACCAGGACTTGGGATTGCTGCTATGCCACTTTAGAGTCAAGATTCTCTCATTGTATTCCCTCTTTGCAGGGTTATTGGGCTCACTTTCAGGCTTAATTTTAATAATTTAAATCGTTCATATTTTAAGATTTGTTCAGTATATCATATCTGTAAAAAATCAAATTGATTGGATATCAGAAAGTATGTGTTCAGAAAATTGTTTATTAATTTTTTTAAAAAAATAGTTTTTAGTTTGATTTTTTCGAACACATGCTTTCTGATATCTGATCAACTTGATTTTTTACAGGTATGCTATACTGAACAAATCTTAAAATATGAACGATTCGAATTATCAAAATTCGGCCTAAAAGTGGGCCTAATGACCCTGCAAGTAGAAAATGATGCAAGGAGGGGATCCTTGCTCGCCACTGCAGCCCTGCTGTGCCTCTTTAAGGGAGTTTGTCCGAATATATATATTTTTTTAATTTATTTTTTTATAATCTGAACCGTTCATATTATAGGATTTATTAAGAATATTATCTATAAAAAAATCAAGTTAATCGGATATTCATAATCCCATGATTAGATATTAATTATTTTTAAAATTTATGAAATTTATGTTAACAGTTAATTTTTTATAAAATCAAATGTGTTTTGGTTATAGGGCTGCAGATATCCAATCAACTTGATTTTTTCCATGGATGATCTACTGAATGAACCCTACAATATGAACAGTTCAAATTATCGAAAGAGGTTTGATACGATACCCCACATGAAAGCACAACAGCTTGTTGTGCCTTTGGACATAGCAGGATCCCTAGATCAACCTACTCTTGTCTGTTTTTGAAGAGGCAATTATAAATGGAAAATGTTATGAATCTCAAATAATTTATTAAATTTTTTATCAAATTTTTTACATGGATATGGGTCCTACACAAACCCATGTGTGGTTCTACACCCATGTAAGAGGTTTGGTAGAAAATTTAATTGATTATTTGGAGCCCTTAGCATAACTTATTATAAATATATCATTTGAGATTTATTTAAAATATAAATTATTTTTTATAATTTTAAAAGTTACATATTGTCTCTTTAAATTTCTAATTGCATAATAAATGATTTTTTTATTAATAAAGTATTAAGCCAATTAAAAGTTTTTAATGATATCATAAATATAGTTTAATTAATAATTCTGATATTTTATTATTATATAGAGTAGTTACGATTTTTTTTTCTTATGTTAATTCTATTAAATAAAAAGTTCTTATAAGGAAGTATTTATAATTTGTAAAGATAGCAAACAGTGATTAACTCACTAAGCCAGAATACAAAAAGTGTACCTTAGACTCATGAGGGTGCCTTCTAGCACTGACCTGATTCCTGTAGAAGCCGAACTTCAATGGACTCTGGCCCAATACTTATCTTGGACTCTCATTTTAAAAACTTTCAAAAATTGTAATTTATCTTTTTTTTTAAAAGCAAATATAGGTTGTTCTAAATAAAAATTTTATTTTAAGTTTATTTTATAAAACTCAGGTTGTTACATAAAATCATATTTTTTAAAACGTATACCTTTTTAACTGTTGTCACATATAGCTTTTTTAACTTAGGTTCTCTATCTCTCTATTCTCTCTCGGCCACGTTGTTAGGGGTAAATTAAGAGTGTTATATTGGTGAGATATAACATGGTTATAAATTTTAAAAAAAATAAAAAAATATTAAATTATAAGAATCCTAATCAATATTGAAGATTATTTTGAGAATTTAATATTTTAATGGATTTTTTTATATTTTTATGAAAAAATATGTAAAAAAATAGAGTCTAAAGTTCCACTCAACCGCTAATTTTCAAACAATTTTCTGGTTGCAATCTTGGCCACATTAAAATTATATTGGCTTTGTAAATGGGTTTGACAACTTAGTTTAACAAGCTTAACCCACCCTCTTGGCCCAAATATTTTTGCCCGAATGAAGTCTGGCCCAACATTTTAATGGTCAAAATTTGGATTCTAACAAACTAGGGTTAGTCCAGTTGCACAAGACTCGAATATTTAAGAGACCGAAGATTCACCTCTTGCCTCACAAAAAAATAAAGAAGAAAAGAATTCCAACTATCCCTATTATTACCTCAAATTTATGAATGTATAATACATATTTTTTTTTTTGATAACTCAGGGTGTCCGAGCCAGCTTTCGCACACCTCGACTAATCCCTGTGGGACCAATCCCACCGTCCACTAGCGGGGACAAAGGATTAGTTTGGTTTGATTTGGTTTAATTCGTTATAGTGTTGGTTTATTGCATTACCCTAATCTAAATTTTGTGCATTGAAAATAATATATAGCATAAAACTGTAAGCTTAATAAATAAATAACCAAAAATCATTAGATTTAGAACCAAACACATGCCACAAGTTTTTTTTTTTTAATTTTATTTTAAAACAAGTCCAAATGAGATGCCATCAAGCCAGATATTTAATTGGGCTCGGCTGACCTGCCCTATGTCTGGACTGGGCTGAAATTGCTTAATGGTCCCAAATTCATTTAAGAATAATATCAAAATATATTATATATATATACATATGTTTTATGGAATCGATGTTTATGTTTATTTTCAAGAAGAAATTTATATTATTTTTAATTTTTTTTTAATAATAAAAACTTAATAGGAGGCTATTGGTTAAACTCAATCTATTAACATGGAGGTTGTGAGTTTAAATTTGAGGTAATCACTTTGCACAAATAATGTTAAAATTATGTACCTAATATACCCTCCCAAGTCCTCCATTAACTGATGACTGAACTGGGTGTACTTTACAATAACATAAACTTTAAAACACAACTCAGTATATTTTGGTTGAGTAACAGGGTACATAAAAATAGGGTACATAAAAATAATGTAGTGATTGGCCTAAGTAATATGATGCTACTATTGACTTGGCATGACATCATAATTGAATGACATTGAACTTAACTAAAAAGTCTGTCTTAAAATTTATTTATTCCCTGTTCCAAAATATTCGTAATTATAATTATGTGAGAATTTTGAAATTTGAAAATCTCAATATATATATTCAGTGTTTTGAAATAAAAAAAAATAAATGATTTAGACACTGATAATCTCATGCGATTAAATATGAATAACTCATTTATGAAACTTGCCCATTGTTTTGCATTCACCTAATATGACTAAGGAGGTCTCTAATGGCTCATATGTCCCTCACTCCAACCTTGTGAATACCCTTATCAAACTAGCTTTACTCTTGCATCCAAACAACCTAAAAAGCTAAAGTGATCATATGGGAACTTGGGAAAATGATTGTTGCTATCAAATACACCAAGTCAAAGTGGGGGTGGGGGCGGGGGTGAGTTTCAATAGTACACTTTTGATCCATATGAGTGGGCATGGCACGGATCACCCATTGATGTTAGCTACAAGGAATGGTCAGTGTGCTCATACTTGCACATGCAAGGTGGGACATATTGACTATTTTTACAGGTAAGAATTGGGTTATCATCTAAATCAAAAGTAGGTTTTTGCACCATTGCGACAATTAAAATCCAATGCATCTATCATTTTCCATCGATTGCCTTTGCCCTTGAAAATGCTCATCAATGAATTGAAACTATCTTCAATTCAAGAGAAAGCAACATTTCCATGTTCATGAAACCAACCTTTCTAGACCCAATTCAATCCTTTGGTTTCTTTTTATGAATTTGTGAATGAAATGGAAACTATTTTTTTTTTTTTTTTTTTTCTTTTCTTACAAATTCGTTTAGTTTTTTGTTCTCTACACAAAGTCATTCAACAATTTAAGATTCAAGCACAGTATAAATGCATAAACAATCAAACCATTTATAAATTTAGCAATGGACCAGTAGTAAGAAGACCAAACCATAATTAATTTCTTAGCATAATTGAAGGTGGTAGCTACTTTAGATTTGCTCAACCGTTTAGGCAAATGTTCTTTCTTTTATCCTGAAATATATATATATATATGTTTACAAACTATTATTTTTTATTATTTTAACCTTTCTAAAATAAAGATTACTGTAATTATATCAAACTTATAGAGTTTATTGCAAATTTGTTTCCCCCAAACTTTAAGAGTGGTTAGTGTAATTTACCCTAATATTAATGTTCCCGTTTGGTAACGTTTTTCATTTCTTTTTTTTTTAATTGTTCAAAATAAAAATAAAAACATATTTGGTAAATTTCTATGGTTTTTAAAAATGTGGCAAGATTTTCAAAATTTTAGGAATAGTAAATGTGTTTCCATTTGTTTTCAAAATAATTTTTTATTTCAAAAGATAAACAATCTATTTTTAAAATTATATTGCAATTTATTTTTTTAATACGTTTATAATGAAAATAACATGATTATAATTATCAATTCATTTTTTATTTATAAATGATATGAGACCTATAAAATCAACGAATTAAATTATTAAAATGAACTCATGGAAGCCCATAGCCCAAATTTTTCGGGCCCAACCCATTATATATGTTGTCAATGGTTCAATGGATTCTCTGCATTTCTGAATAGGAAATAACCCGGGATTTGCCCCCTTTTAAGATGATTAGAAAAACCTCATTTTGGGATACCAAATGGTGGCCCATATATTAATATATTAGCATTAATTTTGAGTTTTTGTAAAGGGGTTTAGTTTGGATCTCTCCTTACAAAGCCAGTTGTCACACGTGTGGCACTAATCATGTTAAGCACCAAGCCCACTCCCACCTCCTCCAACCCTACAGCAATCATTCACTCCATCTCCACCTCCCTCTCCATCTTTAGCTTTTGTTCCTACCCCTACCTTCATCCCACTCACCCCTAACAAACCAATCTTTTTTTAATCAAGTTGGTACAAAGCAACCTTTTCTTTTATTTTCACTTTTATATATATATAGAGAGGGAGAGAGAGGGTAACGCTATTGTATACATCATATGTAAATTATGTCATTTGTGGGGTTGATTATCACAAATCTCATAATTCAATCTTATGAGAATCATAATTTAAAAAAAAAAAAAAATTATAACCAAACACCACATAAGGTATAATAACTAAAGAGCTCTTAGATCATAACCAAAATAATATCATAACCAATATTATAATGAGTAATAAGTAATATCACAATATATATATCCAAGTCATAACTAATACTTCAATAGGTCATAACCAAAAACTATAAAAGGTTAGTTCAAAAAAAAAAATACTACAAAGGATGTGCACCACAAAATTTTTCATATATGTAAAGTTGATGAATTTGTAATTTTACATCTAAACTTTTGGATAATTTAATGAGTAAGGAAAAAGAGTTGAATTTGAAAATTATTTAGAAGTTATATCACTATGAGAAAAAAAACATTCAACGATTAAAAATGATGACTAAAAAAATGTAGTCGCCAAATATACACACTCTAGCTATTAAAATTTTTAGTTGCCATTGACTTTCGGTAATTAAAAATGAGGCTTTGGCGACTAATCTTTTAATAGCCGAAGGTGTATTTTCCTGTAATGTATTTATCGAATGTAAGTTCTTCAATTAACCGAATTATAGTTTAAAAATATATATATAGAAAAAGGAAAAATAGTTACAATTTTATGGGCATTTTAGTAGGGGGGAAAGAAAAATGTACACCATATGGGATCTTACTAAAAACTGAACAAGTTATAAAAATTAAAATTAGCCATTACACAAGGATAATTACACGAGAATAATTTTGCAAAAAAGAAAAACTGTGGCAAAACTTTATAAGAATTTTAAGTACTTTAGGTAATAGTAGTATATCAATAACAATATATGTATAATCACATACAGCATTCAAACATTGAAGATCATTGTGTATTAAGTAGGGATATTTGTTAGAAATGTAAAATTGATGATGGTGGGCAAGCCCGCTCGTGCGATCATGCGAGGTCAGGCCCATCAAGAAACTGGCGGTCCCAACAAAATAGATTTTTTTTTTTTTTTTTTTTTTTTTATAAAAAAATAAAGATATGGATGGCTTGTCGAGTGTAGTGTTTGGGCGGTTGCTTTGCCACATTTCTCATCCCATCACTAAAGTGCTCTCTTTTGATAGATGCAATGTCAAGGTACAAAAATACATATGGGTGTATATGCATATACATTTCATATTACAAGTTTTGTTAGATTTTAATAAAGTAACAACATATTGAATTTTTATGATACGGTGAGTTTTATTTAGTGAACAATTAATATGAATCATTTGGATTTTTTTATTTACTAGAGATAGGAAGAGCATAGTGAGGTAAGGGTCAAACTTACGATCTCTTGTTAAGAATGTAGATGCTGAATGAGTAAGGGTTATTTTGAAAAAATAATTAAAAGTCATCTTCTAGTTTTTAGTTTGGGTTATATCATCTCTCTATTTTTTTTACAAAAGGCTAAAAAAAAAGTTAACTTTTAATCATCTTTCTAAAATAACCCTAAGTTACAGGTACATTGTTAAACAATTTCACTAATTAAGAGAAAATACCTTAATGAAATAGTTATTGTCAATGAGATAATTGTAAAACATGAAATTTAGTTAAGAAATTTTTGCTACACAATGGGACTCATTGGTTAATCCATATGTTCCTTTCTTCAACTTGGGCTTCATTTGATTTGTGGAAAAGAAGGAAGAAATTGGAATTAGATGATATCGGAATAAATGATTTAAGTTGATATAGTAATTAATTTTATTAATCATTTTTATTTCATGCATAAGTGATTATTCTGTTATAAGAATGTGACATCTAATTCAAAAATAACTCTTTAATGGATGAATTAGTAAAATGTTGACATTTCAAAATATTTTATCCAACTTATAATATTCGACTCAAATAAAAAATTTTTTTGATAATTAATTAAATTTTGAACAATGATACATCATTCTAATTTTAGAACTTTAATTGAGCTCTAATAATGTGGCACAAAATAAAATAAAATAAAATAAAACTAATACCAAAATCACATCTCAATGAGATCTACTCCCATTAGAATTCATTAGAATTCTTTTATTATCATTTTTCTTAAATTTTATTGTCCATTATTATCACTTATTCAAAACATCCAGTCAAATGAATGTCTGTATGCATGGAAATGGTACTGTTGTCCAATCACATTCAAGGGGGTGATCTAATATGACATGTATAGGTGGTGACCTAGCTAGGTCCCCCCACAAGTTATTCAATCATTTTGCTCCCAAAAAATTAGAAAAAGAAAAAAAGAAAATGTAAAAGAAGAAAGTAGGAGAACAATGCCATCACAAGCAAAAAGAGCAATCACTTGCTATATATCTATTTATAAAAACTCAACACACCTCCATATCCATTGCCTCCTCAACCTCATCATCACCATCAACAATGGCTTCAGAGAAGGTTGAGACCGTCGTCGCCGGAAACTACCTCGAGATGGAGAGAGAAGAAGGAGAATCCAAGTCTGCAAAGAGCAAGCTATCAAGGCTGTTTTGGCATGGTGGCTCAGTCTATGATGCATGGTTTAGCTGTGCTTCTAACCAGGCACGCACTTGTTCATCATAACCTCATATCATCTTTCTTATTAGTCGTTCCTCTGTTTGGTTTCGTTTTCAGAATCATTTTTATAATTTTTATTTTTGTTTTTGTTTTTGTTTTTGAATGTAGGTTGCACAAGTGCTTCTCACACTGCCATACTCATTTTCACAACTAGGGATGTTGTCTGGAATTCTTTTCCAACTGTTCTATGGGTTGATGGGAAGCTGGACTGCTTACCTTATTAGTATTCTGTATGTTGAGTACAGAACTAGAAAGGAGAGAGAAAAGGTTGATTTTAGGAATCATGTGATTCAGGTACTTTTTCTCTTCTCTTTTCTCCTCCTTTTCTAACTCATCTCCAATCTGATGATTACTTGGAATATCTTGATAGAGCCCTAAAACAAATCAAACTACTTGGACTTGTGTTTGATTGGGAGATTATGTAATAACAAGCCAAACTTATACATATTTTAAATCTCATTAAGTTTTAAGTTAAAATAAATTTATTTTCACTATAAAAATTAAAATACTAAAGTTTCACTCTTTAAAAACTCATTTAAAATTGACTCGTTACGTAGAAAAATCAAATTTAAGCATATTTTGAAACTTATTAAATTTTTATTATGTCAAATTTAAGGAACTAACTACTCGGCTCGGCTCTATGTCTTGACACTTTGGATATTGGATACTTGAAGATCATTTTATGGGCTATTTTAATATTTATGCCAGGGAAATATGAAACCCTTTCCTTCATTTTCTTGACAACCAAACAGTATTAAGAAAGTACTTAATTGTATGCAGTGGTTTGAAGTTCTTGATGGGCTCTTGGGGAAGCACTGGAGGAACATTGGGCTGTTTTTCAACTGCACTTTTCTTCTATTTGGATCTGTAATTCAGCTAATAGCTTGTGCAAGGTATAATTTTTAATTTTTAATTTTTCTTTTCAATTCATCAAAAACTTATTTTTCTTTTAATTCTTGAATTAATGTATACTAAATTTAATTAATTTCCATTGTTGTTTTAGTAACATCTACTACATCAATGACAATCTTGACAAGAGAACTTGGACTTACATCTTTGGCGCGTGTTGTGCGACTACTGTTTTCATTCCTTCATTTCATAACTACAGAATTTGGTCATTTCTTGGCCTTTTGATGACAACTTACACTGCATGGTACTTAACCATTGCTTCCTTTCTCCATGGACAGGTATAGATATTTATTTTTTTTAATAATTTCTCAATCTGGATCATTAATCCTTTTTTTCCGGTCTTTAAGCATGATTTAATTAATATAAACTTGCACAATAAAAGTAAAATTTTGGCTTGATTAGGTTTTAATATTGCATTACTATATAACTTTGTTTGTTTTGGTATGCTAAGGTTGAGGGAGTGAAGCACTCAGGACCAACCACAATGGTTCTCTACTTCACTGGGGCTACAAACATTCTCTACACCTTCGGGGGCCATGCTGTGACAGTGTGAGAATTTAATCATTAATTGGTCAAGTTGATTCATATTATATATATATATATATATTCATGCAATCTAGATGCTTTATTGCATGTTTGGATGGAGACATATATCACTGGATGGAAACCCCTTTCTCAGAGATGGGAACATGTTTCCTGGAAAACTGGTGCCCCACTTCTTTTTATAAACTTTGTATAGGTTTAATTATGATAACATTATCTTAACCATCACTAAATATTACTTTATCTCTTTTAACTTCAAAATCGCATGTTTAAAAAATTCTATGTGCACAGAAATTGATTACAGAATTAGTCACAACTCATTTATACGAGGTGAATTCCACCTATGTGAGAAAGTTGTGTCTGATTATATAATCAGATTGTGTTGATGCAAAACTCATGATTTGTATATCAAATTAACTCTGTTTGGGGATGGTACGAATTTTTTAGGGAGATAATGCATGCAATGTGGAAGCCACAGAAGTTCAAGCTAATATACTTGATAGCAACACTCTATGTGCTCACACTAACCCTACCATCAGCAAGTGCTGTTTACTGGGCTTTTGGGGACTTATTGCTTAACCATTCCAATGCTTTGTCTTTGCTCCCAAGGACTGGTTTCAGAGACACTGCTGTCATCCTCATGCTCATTCATCAGGTCAATTTACCTTCCAATTTAGTTATACATATTATTTTCATTAATATAACATTCAATTCATGAGTTTGCTTTTACATTTTTGGTCGAATTAAAATGTTGACTATTACAATCAAAACAGAGGGTCAAATTGAAATTTTTTAAGGGAAAAAATTTTATACCCTGAAAATAAAGTGTATGATATAAATTTAAATTTAATGCGATATAAAATAAATTTGGTCTAATCATTTTAATTTTGGAATAAATTTTTAATTTTTTTTTTTGTGGGCGCGTGATATTATGTTAAAGTTTGCCCACCAAAAAAAAAAAATAATAAGATAAATAAATAAATGTGTCCAATTCAAATCAATGGTATACATTTAGGCCTCGTTTGAGAACCCTCCCTTTTAGCTAAAAAGCCAAAAAGTTACTAAATTAGCCAAAAAGCCAACAACCCATACCAAAAAGTCAAAGATTTTCTTTTCTCTCTACTTTTTGCACATCTTTTCGTAAAAAGCCAAAAAGTCATCCCAAATATACTAGTTTTTTTTAGCTTCTATTTTAGCCAAATAGCCAAAAGGTTACTAAATTAGCCTGTTCCCAAACGAAGCCTTAATCTTATTATTGTGGGACCAAGCACACCATAAATGAATCTTGACCTTTTATTGTAAATTTTGAACATTTTTCTCGATTTGCTTTTCTGAGTTTGTAGAACTGCTCCGGTATTATTGTGCATGTAAAGTACAAGGGTTCTAACTGTAATTTAACCATTCAAAAATGGGTATTTTGTGCAATTTGAAAATGAACTAATTAAATGAAACATTTTGTATTGGATTGGTGCAGTTCATAACATTTGGATTTGCATGCACACCACTGTATTTTGTGTGGGAGAAGTTCATAGGAATGCATGAGTGCAAGAGTATGTGCAAGAGGGCTCTTGCTAGGCTTCCTGTGGTCATCCCTATTTGGTTCCTTGCTATAATCTTCCCTTTCTTTGGTCCTATCAACTCCACTGTTGGATCTCTTCTCGTCAGCTTCACTGTCTACATCATTCCTGCTTTGGCTCACATGATCACCTTTGCTTCTCCTTCTGCTAGAGAGGTACTCAATTTCAGAATCTATCTTATTCTCCTGTTTCTTTGATTCGTTTTCATAATTTATTTTTAAAATTTAGAAACTAGTTTAATGAAAATAAGTACCAAAAATATATTTTTTCAAATTTAAAAAAATTATTTCGCTTCAGAAAAGAGAAATCATATGGAAATTGATAAGTGTTTTTCATTTTTTCACCAAACTAGTTTTTAGGAAATTTTTTTTTTTATTTTAAAGAAAACATATTTTGAAAACAAATAAAGTGCCCACTAAATAATATTTAATTACAAAAATATTATTGTTATATTATTCTGATGACAAATTATGTATAAAAAGAATAGTATTTTGCCTTCAAAGAATAACCCCATGCAGTTATCCTTGAGACTTATTTGAGTAATTTGAGTTGTTTTTCACACTAGTGAAAAAGTAACTTATTGAAAATAATTAACCAATAGTTATATATAAAATGATACTAACAAACAAATGAATTACAAAATACAGCACAGACACTCACATGCATATATGTCTCGCACAGTATAAGACCTAGAGGCATGTGAGTATTTGTATCTCATTTTGTGGTTTCTTTTGTATTAGTAGCTCTGTTGCATTGCATATTTATGGATTTGTTTGCTAAAGAACTCCATCAATTATTTATTATTTTATTTGTTTATTTCATTTATTACAATTTGATTCTATAATTTACCTGTATATTTGTTTAAATTTGGTGTTTCACAGAATGCAGTAGAGAGACCACCATCATTCCTAGGAGGTTGGCAGGCTCATACTGTGTGAACATCTTTGTGGTTGTTTGGGTTTTGATTGTAGGATTTGGGTTTGGAGGATGGGCAAGCATGCTCAACTTCATTCGTCAAATTGACACTTTTGGCCTCTTCACTAAGTGCTATCAGTGCCCTCACAAGCCTTGACAAGTCTTCCTCCCTATCTACCATTACCAACATCAAATTCAAGAATTTGTAATACATATGGAAGTGTGTAAAGAGATTGCCTTTTGTAACCTTTTTCTTTTTTTCCCTTGAAAGTTGTGTGTCAATCATCTTTTTTCCCTATATGATTTTAATTTCTAATCAAGCAAGAGAAATGTTTTCTATTATGTTGTCAATTAGGAGGAAGGCATTGACTAATTTCTATTATGTCCTCAAACTTTTCTGTTTCTTTGTTTCCAAGAGTACGACAAGTTAGATTATGTCTCAAGATTTTCGTGCATTGAGCATGATTCAATAATTGTGATAGTTTTGGGACATGCGACAGAAGAATTTGGGAACGGAAAATTCGTAACCCATTATCTATGCCAATCAACTGATCACAAACATAATCTGCAAATTTAGGCCACCCTATCTAGTGAGGTTGAACTTTGACTTAAAACTTATATTTTTATTTTTATGTCACCTCATTAATTAGGTGTGTATGACTATTCCAGACAATTTGATGGAATTTGAAATACTAACACATTAGTTCAAATCACGTAAAGAGAAATTAATTATCACAGGACAAAAACAGAGAGGTTAAATGAATTTCGCAACTTTTCTTTTCTCTAAGGGACGCAACTCCTTTTGTTTTCTATTATTTTGTCAAGTAGCAAGAAAAACTTGAGGACCATCTTCCTTGTCTGTGCCAACAAGAAGATCACAAACACAGTCTGTGGGAATTAGGCCTCTATGAAGTGAAAGAAGCTGCAAATTGAGTCTAGATTTTGAATTGCTGTCACATTTATGTCATTTACATTGAAACGTCATGGAAAATCTTTGGATGTTCTTTATGGATTTGAATCTAACTTAGACCATCCAAAACCATTGTCAAGACAAGATGTCTAAACATGATTGAGGGAGTTAAGGGTGGTCCAAATGGGCAAAGCCAAAAAGTGACATAGGTCCAAATGGTCTCAATGGACCAACTTTTCATATACATTGGTGAAGTCCTTATCACTTGGCACACCAAGGTTGCCCCACATCCCATGTTGTGAGGGTACCAAAGAGATGTTTGTGAAAAAAGAACTACTTAAAGGAATTGACAATGAAGAAATGGTGGAGCTTGTAAGGTGTGTAAATGTGAATGTATGATGAGAGGCAAATGATTTTGAAGTGCCTAATTCACTTCTTGAAGTATTTTTAGATTGTTATCACATAATTGTGTGTTTGCCCAATCTGATTGAGAAATGTTATTCATTATTGCATTTACTTCCTTTCTCATCTGTATTTATGTAATAAATGTATGTGTACATCTGAGATTTATTATATTTTTAAATATTGTGAAACGCATGATTCTATATGAGAAGTCACATAGGAAGTTAAAAGTTTTAGTAAAATATTTAAGTGATATATAGGAACTCTAAATTTGATTTGCTGTTCTTTTTTTTTTTTTTTTTTTTTTTTTTTGCACTTCCTAAACCGTAAATACTTGACAATTTTGTTAGTGAATTTGAATTTGTTATTAAAGAGAAGACACGAGTTATTTGCAGTTCATTTGATGATTAGAGTTCATTTGATATATTAATAAATCATAAATTATTGATGTTATCTATGCACATGAGAGAGAGAGAGAGAGAGAGATAGAGAGAGAGAGAGAGAGAGAGAGAGAGAGAGAGATTGGCACAGATGATTATATTTTAAGAATTTCTATATACCACCTCATGAATTTTTATTATTATTATTTTTACTTTTCACATCAATTCAAAGGCAAGTGAGAAATGATCTTTAGGGGTAAAAATATAATTTACTTTCTTTCCAATGCTTCATATCTTTAATCACTGATCATCATTATGTGTATATAGAGAGAAAGGAAGTTTGGTTTAGTGGGCCATGAGGGTCATTATGAAGAACATCCCTCAACAACCAACCAGTTAAATATTATTGTGATCATATAACTGGTATTAGTTATACATAATTAGCTAGGCTTCAAGAACTTTTTTTCTTTTTTTTTTAAATAAAAAATCTTTTGAGTATGTAGGGCTTGAACTTATGGAGTAAGCAATCAAGTGATGGATCAGGTTCAGTTGTTTAGGGGACCCCATGTGTGGTTATGTTAACAAGAGCTGGGCTCCATGGGCTTGTATCATCTTAAGATATGTATAACATTATTGAAAGAAACATAGTCAAAAGATGAGAGAAAAAACAAGGGTTAGTGGTGCATTAGAAAGGTCAATGGCATAGTAAGAAAAAAAAAAGAAAAGAAAAATCAGACTGACTCCTTGGTTGGTAATGTTTGCCGTTTGTGGTTTCTGTTTTCATTTTTTTTTTGAAAATTAAAAATAGAAACTTGTTAGGTATATTACTTTTATTTTTTGTTTTGATAAAAATAAATTTAATTTTTAAAATTTCAAAAATTTAACAAAAGAAAAAAGAAAGTATTTTCACTCCCTCTTTCCCTACCAACCACCACCGGCTATCACCCACTGGTCACCTTCTGTAGGAAATTTGGCAACCGAATGATCACCATTTGTGATCACTGGCGACACTTTGGAAACCAACTTTGGTGGCCACATCCGTCTACCCTCCACTGCCAATCACCACCTCTAGGAATTCACAAAATATGTTTCTTTATTTTTGTTTTCAAAACTTTTGTTTATACAACTTGGGTCACCTAAGGCTTAGTGGATGTGTTCCTTCTAGGTTTCAGATTTAACTCTCATTAGGAGCAATCCGTTTCTTGGGGTCACACCCATAGGCTCTGTCTGAGATTTGCTGATCCACGTGGAGGGAGTGCTTTGTGTAGGTCTCAAAATTAGTCGAGATGTGCATAAAATGACACAAACACTCAGTCATCAAAAAAAACTTTTGTTTATACCAAATAAGTTTTTTATTTTTTCAATTTAACTTGCTTTTTGTTTTTGGTAAATAAAAAATAAAAAAACTAAAAATGTTATTAAAAGACATCCAACTAAGCTCAACATTTAAGTTCAAGTCCCAAAATCTCCTCCCCAATCAAAACTAAAAAATAAAGGACAAAATTTACAAAAGAGATATGCTATATCCCACTAATTTTTCCTCAAACTCTCGTCCAATGATGTGACAAACAATTTCGAAAGGAGAAAGAAAAATTTAAAGAGAATTAATTGATTGATATTGTTTGTCACATTATTAAAAGAGAGTGTGGATGGGAAGAAATTGGGGGACGGAAGATTTTTCTTTACAAAAATAACCAATTTTTGATTCCCACTCCACATCTAAAAGTTTTGGATGACCTATTGCCATGTTGCCCTAGCTATAGGACTGTCCCCAAGCTTGTGCAGCTCAAAAGCTATGTCCACTTTCCAAACCTAACACAAAAAGGGAGATAACAAGCCAGCTCAAGAGATAGGGATTGAGTGTGAAACAGTAGCACAGAAACAAAGTGTGATAACAAGTTCTTTTTTTTTTCCTGTGTCTACTTTGACCATGAATGGACAAGATATACATATCAAGCCAAGTAGTGGTGTGTCATCGCACATTATGAGTGCCCCCAAATGGGCACCACCATATTACTCTATAGAACTTTCTAAGATAAGGGCTTGTTTGGTTAGTGGTCACTATGATGGCATGTTTTCAATATAATCTTTGCTTTCTCTGTATGATCAATGGGCCTCCCAACCTCCATCAAAAGAAATTGCTTTTGACCAGTCATTGAAAAGTTCGATCTTTTATCTTTTATTTTTTATTTTTATCATATTGAAAGGTTTGATTTTGATCTCCCACTTTTCTGGTTAGGTAACATTCACCTTGCTTGGTTTCCAGTTTTTCAAAACACTTTTTAGAAAATTCTACTTTCTTATTTTCCGTATTTTTATGTATTTATTAATTTTTTAAAATATTTTTTCACAAATTTTATACTTTTTAGATACATCTAAGTAAGGTGCACCTAAAAAAGTAAAAAAATATTTAAAATTTAAAAAATATTCACTAAAAACAAAAAAAACACAAAAACCAAAAAAGTTAATTTTTAAAAAACTTAATCCAGAAAACTCAAACCAAACACAGTGATTACTCTTCTTCTTTATCTCTCTAGTTGGGAAAGATGGATCTTATTGTTGGGCCCTTATAAGTTTACCACTCGACAGAGTATATTGATGATCTTTAATGTTTATATTTTAAATCCCTCTATATAGATTGTTTATAAAAAAATAAAATAAAAAAATCAAACTGGTCTAATAATCGTTGTCATACAATTTTTTCACATTTATTTTTAAAAAATAGATAACAATATGATTTAAAATATACATTGTTGTTATTATTATTATTTTGAGACAAATGTACTACAACTATTGAAAAAAGAAAAAAGAAAAGTGATCTACATATAAGAATTAGAAAAATGAATGAAATTAATTATCAAAATGAACTTTATGATGGCTCATAATAGTTTAACAAGATAATTCAATCTTTTCTCTCAAGTGAAAAGGAGTTTAACTTTTTAAAATTTTTAGAGTTAACTAATTTAGACCCAATTAAAACAGTGAACCCTCATAAAAACATTTAAAATATAAACTAATAAAAAATGAATAATATTTTATCATGATAATGGTATAAAAGTGATTCAACGAAATTATTTTCACCATTAATCTTCCAAGAGGAAAACAAAAATGCAAAATATAGAATTTTTTTTTGGATGGAGACACTCAGACACATGCATGCACCTAGGGGTGGCTAATTTTAGGTGGGTCCCACCCAATTAATCACCATGTGATATTAGTTTTTCATTGCTTCAAGTGAAGGTTACTCCAATCACATAGTACGGGTGTTAAGGAAGATGATTTTTGGTTAAAATAGTTAATAAAAATAAATGTTTGTTTTAGAAAGTAAATTACAAGTTAGTTTTTTTTTTTTTAAATATGTAAAAAAATAAAGAAGTGATGTGATTTAAAAAAAATCAAAAAATTAACTTTTAATCTAAATGTCAAAATCGGGTAAAATAAATTAAAATAATTCATAAAATAAAATATCACATTAAAATTATAATTATTAATTTTTTTTTCCAATAAAGATTAAATTAATTACAAAAATAATTAATTAATATTATAAATATAATTTTTTTAATTAAATTAAAATAGTTAAATTCCTAAACGAGTCCAGTGTTATACATATACAAGTAAATTGTGTAATCATATTTCATCAAACAAAAAAAAAAAAAAAACCTATGTCGGCATTCATGTTGTAAGGTTGTGAAGGAAAGAATCAAATCTTTGATCACAGAGAGTGGTGCAAAGCTTTCTTGAACAATGTCGATAAAAAGGGACACGTGGGCTTGGACCCTACGCTTGATCATGAAGCCAGGACAGTCTGACCGCACACGTCATGTGATTGGAGCAACATGTGTCGTCACATAGTTGGCTTCTTCCTCCTGCATCTTGGCAATCTATATGGAATTATAAATAAATAAATAAATAAAAAATAAAGAAGTTTTGGCTTCCCACTAATCCGCTAGGCACTGTTGAGTATGTGGAGACCTATTATAGATCTTGTTTTAATAATTTAAATTATTTAATATGTAGAATTCGTCAAATTTATATGTCTATAACAAATTAAGTTGATCGAATATTGATAACTATCTCATCAGATTAGATTTTTGTCAATCGTTTATTTTTTACCGTTCATTTTTATTTATACAAAACTGATTTGATCACAAACTATCAGTATCCGATCAATATGATTTTTTCACATGCATATAATACTCGACGAGTTCTATATATTGAATAGTTTAAATTATCAAAATAAGACTCATAATGAATCCCTATAAACCAAACAGTATCCTCCATTATGATCACGAAACGGAGAGAAATCCAACCCAAAAAAAAAAAAATGGGGATTACACTTTTGGCTTTAGATTGCATTGCTTGGAGGGATGTGCTTCTTTATTGTTTTCGAGCTAATTATTTTAATTAATTTTTTGAGTTATGTTAAGAATTTTAAATAAATTATTAAATTTTTTATGAAACTTTTTATATGGGTGTGAGACTCATACACATGTGAGAAATTTGATAGAAAATTTAGTAATTTATTTGGAGTTTATAGCATTTTCTTAATTTTTTTTATAACAAAGTATGAAAAAAATAAAGAGAATTAACTTTTTAATAGTGAAATTTTTACATCTGAGCTAAAATAAGTTGTTTCCAAATTAAGATTTTTTTAAAATAAAATTTTAATTTGTATGTTTTAATTTATTTAATTTAGATATATTTAAAATGTATAAAATTTATAATAAGAAAAATTAAATGCACTAAATAAAAGATATATAAAAATTCAATATATTTTCATATTTTTTTATTTATTAAATTCTTTTTAGATTTTTTTACACATATTATATTTTTATATACATTTAGATCAGGTATATCTAAAAAAAATAACTAAAATATAATAAAAAAAATTCATCAAAACAACTAAATACAAAAAATCAAAAATTATTTTGAAAACTCAAAACCAAATTAAGCTAAGATTTTATACCATAATTTTTAGTGCAATAATGTTGTAATGGAGATTTAAGAGTAGTTAACATTTCAATAGGGTATGGATTGTGTTCGGTCCTTGATTGGATTGGACCGTCCAGTTTGGTCCAGTGGACTAGTTTTTGGGTCCCTATTCGATAATTGAAATCATTCACATTTTAAAATTTATCGAGTTCATCATCCCTGCAAATAATCAAGTCGATTGTATAATGGAAATTACGTGTTCGGATCAATTTTGTATGAATTGTTTATTTTCTCACCGTCTACTTTTTCATACGAAAATTGATCCGAAAATGTGATTTTCATTATCTGATTGACTTGAATTTTTGCAGGAATAATGTACTGGATGAACTTTAAAATGTGAACGGTTCAAATTATTGAAACGGACCCCAAAAATAAACCCGCTGAACCCAACAATACCTCTCCAATCTTCTATTGGAGTGAAGCCAGTCTCATTTCAAAATATAAAAATCCTAATATATAGTAGTTTTGGTGGATTAATCCAAGTAAATCGAGCTTAAGTTTGGACCAAACATAGACATCAGATAACACGAATAACCCGAATTCAATTTGTACCATAAATATATGTACACACATACATATGAAAAAAAATTATAAAACACATTTTAAAAAGGTGTGTGTGTTGTATGTTCGTTTTCGATTTTTATAAATAAATAAAAAATTATAATTTGTTGTAATCTTATTTGTGACTCAATTATAACATCTTGGGATTATTATATTAGTTATGACCAAAGTAATATTTGGTTATTATTATCCTTGGTACATATATTGAGGTGTTAGCCTTGCCTCATTTATGATGTATTGTGATTGTTATTTTAGTTAGTAGTATTATTTGCTACATCATTAAGAGGAGTTCAGGGAGAAAAACTTAAGGAAGGTAGCATTACTCACAAAGAAAAATATCATAACTTACTGAGAGGGAGATTTTATGAGCTGGAATGGGCCATGGCAAAGGCCGGGCAAATTGAGTGTCGAACACGCTTAGGCCGCGATAGCTTGGGCTTGTCCAGAGAGGTTTTGCTTGGTTAAGGCACAGGGCCATGTTGGACCGAGCTACTTGGGCTTGTTTGTGTAGGAACCGGGCTACTGGAAGTTGCTCGGCCGAGATGACTGCCTGCCATTCCAGATTCCATGGTTCGTTCAGCTTGATAGGAAGGCCTACAGCTAATCGGCTCGACCTACCTCAAGCTCGGCTTGCCGGAATGCAACCAAGCTCGGTCGGTATGGAGCTCGGCTAGTGAGCATTCAGGCATGCGGCGCAGTATTGTCGTGTGAGGCTGAGGTGATTCCGCCAGTCTGCTGGGCTTCGCCAAGATATCCTGACAGTTTGGTTAGGTGGTGATTGCTGGATTTGTGCTGACAGATGGGATAGCAGCACCACGTGTCGAGAGACTAATGGGAGTAGATTTGGGGCGCAGAAGGTATATAAGCGTGTCTGCGCCCCCTATGCTTGAGGATGATCATTTGGTGAGATACACTTAGACATTCAACTCTCTCCTCTCTCTCTCTCTCTCTATTCCTGAGTGTGTGCTAACTTGACCGTCGGAGGGGTTTTCCGGCCACACACCGCCGGGTAGCTCACCGCCATTGTGTTTGCAGGTTGATCGGACAGACAGGGAGCTGGGAAGAAAGAAGTACGGGCTCGCCAGAATATTTGCTCCCCGTACAATTGGTGCCGTTTATGGGAACTTGATAGACAAAACCTTGTCTTCCCGGCTCATCTGATCGCTGTCCATGGCGAACAACGACGAGATTCCGTTGTCCGCCATCGACAGAGTTACCCCAGAGTCAGCCAGACGGAGAAAAGGACACCCCGTCATTCCTCCGATGACGGACCTGGAGACTTCTCCAGGAGGACATTCAAGAGACGCACGGGATAAGCACGGGAGAAGCTTTGGTCATTCTCGGAGTCCAGACGGTCATCGGCGGCCGAGAGAATCGCACGCCAGACGTCCGGAACACAAGCTAAGGGACCAAGACGCCGTCATCCGGAGAATGGCGGCGGAGATGGAGGATCTTAAGCAGCATGTCAAAGGGAAGGGTGTAGTTGGAGTGGGAGACCACAGTGAGCGCACCCAACCCCGCCGTTCAGGCAGTCAGAGCCAGCAGCACACTCCATCTCTCTCAATCACCAGAAGTTACAAGGTTGGAGATTCCGACGCACCCGTAGAGAAGTCTAGCGCGCAAGATAGCGCTTATCAACCCTCACGTCCGGCGACGACGTCAAGGTACTTCTACTCCGCTCGTTCAGAGGATTTGCGGGCAGTCTTGAAGGAGCGGGCTCGCCGGCGGGAGACTCAGAGGGTACCAGCGTTCCAACGGTTATCCTATGGAGGTCGCGCCAGTGAAGAGGTCGTAATGCCTCCACCCCGCCTTGCTGTGCCTCCTCATCCAGACACGGATTTGGCGAGGCTGAGCGCCACTTCTTTCTCCCTAGAGATAGAAACAACACCGCTTCCCGCGGGCTTCCACCAGCCAAAGTTCACGCTCTACGACGGAAAGATCGATCCATGCATGCATGTAAGCCACTTCCGACAGGTCATGGCCGGACATAGGCGGAATGACGCTTTTATGTGCCTTATCTTTCCGTCGAGTTTGGGCGAGCTGGGCTTGAAATGGTTCGAGAGGTTGCCGGAGGGGAGCATCAAAAGGTGACAGTAGTTGGCAGAAGCCTTTGTGACGCGTTTCAAAACCAACACCAGAACGCCAAAGGAAGTTGACCACCTTCTTAATGTCAAGATGGAGCCGAGCGACACACTCAAGGCATACAACTCCAGATACTGGGAAACCTTCAATGAGATCTTGGATTGCCCGGTCAACCTGGCAATCACACAATATAAGCGTGGTCTCCCGGTCGGACATAGACTGCGGGACTCGCTTACCATGCACCAGCCGACATCCATGGGCCAACTCATGCAACGCATCAACGAGCACATCCGAGTAGAACATGATGCGGCAGTATCTACCACGAAGGCAACTCTGGTAGCAATAGACAAGAGGTCAGCTGGCAAGGTGCACGCAGTCGGATAAGAGACTAACCGTTCAAATGATCGCGCCGAGGAATCTGACCGAGGTTCAAATCGTCGAAACCGGGGTAGGGGTCGACAGAATGTCCGAGATGAATACCCCCACGACGACGTAGCTGATGCAAACAGAAGGTTGAAAGCTCGGACCGGCATCACCACAGTCTTTAAGATTTCAATCTATCACATACTTAGTGAAATCCGTGACGAGGATTACGTCCGGTTTCTTGCTAAATTAGGCGATGCACAAAAAGGCTTCAATCCACGGTACCGCTGCACATTCCACCGGGAGCGCGGACACCGAACAGAGGACTGTTTGCCTCTGGAGCAATACTTGGAGGAGCTAGTCGCAGCCGGACACTTGGACCTTTACATTGATGGGGGTGTGAAGGCTGCACATCAAGCCCCGGTTGACCCGCGTGGACCGGATGACCTGGAGGCACCCCCACAATGAGTTATTAATGTCATCCACGGTATAGTGGAGTCGGCGCGTGTATGCGAGCTCCGAGGTATGATCAAGAAGGTAGTACACATGAGGGAAGTTTTGTCAGTTCAGCCCGCGATCAAGAGGGGGAAGACCGAAGAGAAAGACGTGATCAGTTTCTCTACAAGGGACTTAAAATGCATTCAGACGCCGCATAACGATGCCTTAGTGGTCACACTCCGCATCAAGGAATTCGATGTCAAGCGCATCTTGATCGACCAGGGAAGCTCGATCGAGATCATGTATTACGACGCGTTCAAACAGCTCAAACTCTGAGATACAGACTTGGCTCCGGTAACTTCGCCATTGGTTGGTTTCAACTCGCAACCGGAGTGGCCTTTGGGAAAAATTATTCTGCCGGTCAAAGCGGGATCCGTGGTCAAGCAAATAGAGTTCTGGGTATTGCAAGTGCCATCTACGTATAACCTGATCCTTGGAAGGGGATGGCTTCACGCTATACAAGCCGTAGTATCGACCTACCATCAGGTGATGAGATTCCTCTCGGCTATGGGGGCAATTGAGGAAGTTTGGGGCGATCAGGTCATGTCGAAGCAATGCTTCGTGGCAGTGAACGGGAGCCGAGCTGCCAAAGGCTTCGTCCAAATGATTGAAGGACCGGAAGACCGGGGAGTCCTTGACTACGTGGGCACCAAGGCTGAGGACAATGCCGTTGAAGAATTGGTGGAAGTGCGGATTGACACAGAGAGCTCGAACAAGTTCTTCTTGCTCAGATCAAGCCTTACCGCCCAAGAAAGGACTGAGATGGTGGAATTTTTGATGGAAAATATCGAAGTCTTCGCATGGTCGCCTTACGACATGCCCGACATCGATCCAAGTTTTATTTGCCATCACCTCAATATTTTTCCCAGGGCAAAGCCGCTCATTCAGAGAATGAGGAGGTCGGCGTTACACCATGCCGAGGTAGTTGCAGAAGAGGTGAAGAACCTGCTTGAGGCACGAGCTATTCAGGAAGTGCATTACCCTCGATGGATTTCAAACACGGTCGTTGTACCTAAGAAGAATGGGAAGTGGCGAGTTTGCGTCGACTACAAGACCGTCAACCGAGCTTGCCCTAAAGACAGCTTTCCTCTGCCCAGAATAGACCAGCTTGTCGATCTAACGGCCGGACATAACAGGCTCAGTTTTTTGGATGCCTACCGTGGCTATCATCAGATTACCATGCATGGCCCCGACCGTGAGATCACCTCTTTCACTACTCCAAGGGGACTCTTCTGCTATCGAGTCATGCTTTTTGGTTTGAAGAACGTCGGGGCAACTTTCCAAAGGATGGTGACCAAGATGTTCGCTCCTCTGCTAGGCCGGACAATGGAGGCTTATATTGATGATATGGTGGTCAAAAGCTGGCATCAAGCAGACCACTTGTCCGACTTGGCCGAGATGTTCGCCATTCTCAAACGACACAAGCTACGCCTGAATGCGTCTAAGTGTGCCTTTGGCGTGGGATCCGAAAAATTCTTAGGCTTCCTAGTCACAAACCGAGGCATCGAGGCAAACTCCACACAAATCAGAGCCATACAAGAATTAAAGTAGCCAAGCTCAGCTAAGGACGTGCAGCATCTAGTCGGAATGGCCGCCGCGCTTAACCGATTCATAAGCCGATCATCAGATCGCTGCCGCCCTTTCTTTCAAGCTTTAAAATCAAAGTTCTCATGGGATGAAGAATGTGACTGGGCTTTGGCCGAGCTCAAGGAGTATTTGTCTTCAGCACCACTGTTGGTAACACCGAAGTCTGGTGAAGAACTTTGCCTTTATCTGGCCATTTCTCAGCATGCAGTTAGTGCGGTGCTTGTCCAGTCGGAAGGAATCAACCACCTCCCTATCTTCTACATAAGCAAAACCTTGCTACCGACAGAGTCGAGATACTTGCCGCTGGAAAAACTTGTGTTGGCATTGATAATGGCCTCCAGGAAGTTGGCGCACTATTTCCATGCTCATACAATCATTGTTTTGACCGAGTTCCCCCTCAAAGCTTTGTTCGAGCGGGCGGACTTCTCCGGTCGAATTCTCAAGTGGACGGTCGAATTGGGACAGTTTGACGTCAAGTTCCAGCCACGCACTACCATAAAGGCCCAGACATTAGCCGATTTTGTTGTTGAATTCTCACCCGGGATTCATCCCGTCTGCCCAGTGGATCTTGCGGCGGCAGCTGAGGACGTGAGTGCAGTTTTAACCGACGTAACACAGCAAGGTGATGTTGGCGACGCGGAACTTGCGCGCCCCGCCGAAGAACCTTCAGCTAGTAAGACGCTACAGCCCGGCGATGCGACGACGGAGTTGGGTATTACCGACCAACCTGCTCTGTCTGGTGCCGCATCACCAGGGGGGGAGGAACAAAACCGTGCAGTCAGAATGCCAAAGCAGACAATATGTGCAAGGCACGGAGACCGGTGGCTTTATTTGGCGCCATCTGTGGGAACCGATTAGCATCGAACCTGACGCCGCACAGCCAAGCGACCATGCGCCCATTCACCTGCAAGCCTCCCAGGACCCCTCAGAATGTTGGAAGCTCTTTGTGGGCGAAATGTGGAAACTTTTCATAAATAGGGCTTCTAATCGCCACGGTGCCGGGCTGGGCATAGTTCTGATTTCGCCAGACAGACTGACCATCGAACACTCTATCACCCTTGGATTCCCTACATCAAACAATGAGGCTGAGTACGAGGCGCTTTTGGCCAGGCTCAAGAGCGCGCTTCAGATGCACGCATCCGAGCTAATGGTTTATAGTGATTCCCAACTTGTGGTTAACCAAGTTTCTGGGGTTTACGAAACTAAAGACGACAGAATGTCGAAGTACCAAGCTCTGGTAAGAAACCATATCAAGCGATTCCAGGCAATAAGGGTCCAACAAATTGGCCGTGAAGAAAACGGCCGAGCAGATGAATTAACCGGCCTTGCTTCCATGGTCAATAGCACATCTCCCAGCCCTCTCCTGATTGAATTCCTTCCAAGGCCCAGCATTGAGGAAGCCGAGCAGACGATAGTACTCTGCACCGAGCTAGGTCCTTCTTGGATGGACCCAATTATCTTTTTCCTCAAAGATCGGACCCTTCCCACCGACAAAAAGGAAGCACATAAAGTCTGGGTGAAGTCAGAGCGGTTTTGGCTCTCTCCATCTGGTGCTTTATACACGAAGTCTTTCACTGGCCCCTATCTCAGGTGTGTACACCCAAGCAGCGTGGAAGCTTTCCTGTACGAAATTCACGAAGGCATTTGCAGCAGTCACATTGGGGGTAGATCTTTAGCCTACCGGGCTATCTCGCAAGGATATTGGTGGCCGTGCATGCAAGCAGACGCACAGAAGTATGTTCGCAAATGTGAGAAGTGCCAGAAGTTTGCCCACCAAATCCACCAGCTGGCTAGGGAACTTCTCCCCCTCACCAGCCCTTAGCCCTTTGCGACGTGGGGGCTGGATATAGTGGGACCACTCCCAACGGCACCAGGCAACCGAAAGTTCTTTATTGCGGCTACGGACTACTTCACCAAATGGGTTGAAGCGGAGCCCCTGGCAACTATCAAGGAGAAAGACGTCAAATGGTTTGTCTGGCAGAATATTGTAACACGGTTTGGCGTCCCTAAGATTCTGATCTCTGACAACGGCACTCAATTTGACGGGTGTATATTCAGAGGATTTTGTGAAGAACTGAAGATTGAATTCTACAACTCTACCCCGGCTTACCCACAGTCTAACGGCCAAGCTGAAGCGTCAAACAAGATCATTCTTGATGGTTTGAAGAAAAGACTTGAGAAAGCCAAAGGTAAATGGGTCGAGGAACTCCCAAGTGTCCTTTGGGCATACCGAACTACCCCTAGGCGGTGTACCGGGGAAACTCCTTTTGCCCTAGCGTACGGCATGGAGGCGGTGATCCCATTAGAAATTGGCATGCCCACCATCTACAGTGAAAATTTTGAGCCTGAGCTGAACTCTGAAGTAGTCGCCCTAGAATTGGACCTTGTTGAAAAGTGCCGAGAAAGAGCTTTGATTCATGTGGCTGCATACCAGCAAGAATTGTCCAGGAAATACAACAAAACCATGCACCCCAGACCGTTTAAAGTAGGCGACTGGGTTTTAAGAAAGGTCATGGGCAACACCCTGGTGCCTGGTAAAGGCAAACTAGGGACAAACTGGAAAGGACCCTACAAAATAATCGGTCTGGCGGGTAAGGGGGCATACCACTTGGAGGATTTGGAAGGAAAAGGAATACGCCGGCCATAGAATGCGGCCAACCTCAAACTGTACTATTTTTAGCTTTTGTGTTCTTTTTGTGCAAAGGAATTTTTTGCCTCACACTTCAGAATGTAACATTCTTTTTGTCAATATAATAGAAGTGTCTCATCTTTGCTTTAGTATTCAGATTGTTGTTTTTTACTTTGAGATTCCAACCGAGATGTTTTGTTCCGGTTAATTGAGTTGATGATTTACTCAACTTTGAGATTCTAACCGAGATGTTTTACTTCGGTTAATTGAGTTGATGATTTACTCAACTTTGAGATTTCAACCGAGATGTTTTATTTCAGTTGACTGAGTTAATGATTTACTCAAAATTTTGTGAATGCCAACCGAGATGTTTTATTCCGGTTGACTAAGTTGATGATTTGCTCAACTTTGAGGTTTTCAACCGAGATGTTTTATTCCGGTTGACTAAGTTGATGATTTGCTCAACTTTGAGGTTTTCAACCGAGATGTTTTATTCCGGTTGACTGAGTTGATGATTTACTCGAACTTTTGTGAATGTCAACCGAGATGTTTTATTCCGTGAATGTCAACTTTGAGGTTTTCAACCGAGATGTTTTATTCCAATTGACTAAGTTGATGATTTACTCAACTTCTTTGAACTTCAACCGAGATGTTTTACTCCGGTTGACTAAGTTGATGATTTATTCAACGTTTGTGAAACTTCAACCGAGATGCTTTACTCCGGTTGACTGAGTTGATGATTTACTCAACTTTATGATTCAAATCGAGATATCTTTTCCTGTTAAATAAGTTGAACAAGATGGTTTGTTTTGCCGAAGTATTTTGATCGGCTGAAGTTATTTAGCTTGAAGACCGTGCAAACACTTGATGAAAATTGAACTTTTTCATTGATGTGCAAATAAATTACAAGAGGAGGGGCAGATAGCCCGGGCACATTTTCAAACAAAAAAGAAGACAGAAAAGGAAAACTAAACTAAGGGGGAAAGGTCTGTGAATTCATCCCCGGTCGCGGTCGCCTCCAGATCGACCATGGTTGTGGTCTTCTGGACACTGGTCTGCTCCTGGCCGGCCTGCTTTGGGTGGTTGTCACCCTCGACATCTTCCTCGGCGTCATCTGCTTCCTCTTCTTCGGCCTCAGCCTGCAACACGCTGAAGACGTCGTTGGCATATGGCACCAGGTATGTCAGCAGGAAGGCAGCTGGGAGAGAAGCAAACACGTCGGTTCCAGATCCTTGGCCGAGCTGTTCACAAGCAGCCTTCCAGCCTGCCTTGAAGAAGATGTCTTGGGTGGCATGGACTTGCTTCGTGTAGCTCTCCTCGGCCTCCTTGAAACCGGCGTTGTTGGCGTCCTCCAGTTCCTTCTTCCTTGACTGGTTCAGCGCCTCTAGCTTGGCTCGGAGTGCGTCCCTCTCTTGCTCGGCAGCTCCAAGCTGGCCGAACAACCTGGAGTTGTCGAAATTTGCTATCTCCAGCGAAGCCTTGGATCGTCCAAGCTCGGCTTGAAGGTGTTCAACTTGGCTTGCAGCGTCGATTGCCTTATGCCGGAGTCAGTGGATCTTTTCCATCACCAAGTGTTGTTTCTGGATGGCCTGCATGAAGAAAACTCTATCAGAGGAAGGAAACCGAGCAAACACTTGGAAAAATTTGAACAAAGTATGCAAAGTGCTTACCCGGGTCATGGACTTGACCGAGGACTTCACCAGCCGGGTGTCCGGTACGTGGTCGCTGCCGACCACATCGCTCGGTAGCAGCAAGGCCTTGGTTAGGTCAAAGGCCAGCAGGTGCTCCTTGTCACCTTTGATCGAGGCGGTTGCTGAGATCTCCTTACCCCGGTGCTTAAGCTGCGGCCTCCATGGCGGAGTTGGGTCAGGTATCATAGCAGGTTGCTCGGTGTTGATCTTCGCAACTAGCTCGGTGGAAGGGTCTGCACGTGGCCTTTTGCCAGCCCGGCGGTTGTCTTTGCTAGCTTGTCCGGCGGCGGGAGACGCCAGAGCAACCACAGTCCCGCTGGATTGCCCAGCAACAGGAGAGCGGGTTTGGATGCTCGGTATCTTGGTGGAGGTGGCAGTGATGAGGTTCTTGATGCGGCTTCTTTTGGCCATCTCTTCTGCCTCGGTTAACCGGATGAATGGCACGTCCGGTAATGTGGGATCGGGAGGTGGAGATGGAGCGCGAAGAAAGTCTGTGACTTTACTCCGGCGTGGAGCTGAATATCTGTATGTTGGTGTGTAACCGAGGAGCTCGTGGCAATCCCGGTTGCGGTAGCGGAGTACGGTTCTGATGGCTGCTTCGTTGGGATAATGATAGTGGGCTTGCAGGGCTTCGATTGCTGCAAAGGAAAGTAGAAAAAATGTTAAGTACAGAATAGTGAAGAAAGATAAATTGACCGAGCAGGTAGCACGGCTTACATGTTGAACCGAAGTTCTTGCTAATGAACTAGCCCGGTACGTCGGCTGTTTCATAGTTGCCGGACACCCAGAAAAAGTCATCATCGTGCAAGTCCTTGTCCGGGGTGCCGGTCACTATCTTCTCTTTGCCCGGCCTAATTTTTAAATAGTAGGTGAGGTCGTCGCCTGTGTGCCCTAGGGTGTATTGGCGGAGTATCTCGGCCATCCCTAAATTGGTCCCTAGCCAGTTGTTCAGCTCGTGGATCCCGTTGATTATTCTGTAAGTGTTGGTAGAGACTTAGGTAGGTGCTATCCCGGTGCGTCGCAAGAATTCAGTCATGAGTGGGTTAACCGGGAAGCGGAGGCCTCATTCTATGATGGATAGCACGGTGAAAGGGTATTGGTCTAATCTGCCCTATAGATTTGTGTCAATGGCACCGAGCTCTAGATGAACGTCGACTGGGATACCGTATTCTTCCCGGAACGCGGCCAGGGAAATTGGAGTGTCGATAAGGAAGCGGTAGCGCCCCATATGTAGCCGGCTGGTTTAGCTCGGTTGAGGTGGTTAGGCACAGAATGGTGTTTGATGGCTGCGGTAGCGCCCCATATGTAGCCGGCTGGTTTAGCTCGGTTGAGGTGGTTAGGCACAGAATGGTGTTTGATGGCTGCTTGGTCTTTGAGAGCCTCGGTATTGGTCTGTGGTCCCCTTGGACTCTGCAGGAAAAGGAGGGCAATTGTAAGTGGAAGCGAGGTCGCGCAAAATGAGCTTGACTTTAGCTCGGTCAAGAAGAGTGCCAGACAACCTCGGTCGCGAAGGCAAACCAAGGAGCTCGGTCGCTCAAACGGACAAGATGTTAGCCCGGTCGAGCGGCCAATTCCTCTGCCTACCTCGGTTTCTACTAAGGTTTTGGCAAACTTGTAATTTGCTCGGTCTTAACGTTTTTTGAGATCAAAAGAAGACCTGGAGCCCGGTTCGCTCTAGATCTTCAGGTGTTCATCAGTGAAGCTGAAGAACAGCAAGGAGAACAAGGGGCAGGGGAGGGTTTTGGGGAGCTATACCCTAAAATCTATGGTTTTAGTGCCCTAAAACAAGAAATATCAAATGAAACGGCCACAAAAAGATTCGAAGAGCTTACCAGTAGAAGCGAATGTAGATCCTTCAGACGCGAACGTAGAAGGAGGGAAAGAGTGGGAGCTGCTGAGGGCACTGGAGCTCTGGATCGACAAGAATGAAAGAGAGTCAGTAAGAACGAAAAGTGAAGGGGAAGTGACGTATAAATAGAAGTGAGAGACCGCCAAAAATTTTGAATGTGAAGGGACGTGATGGTTGGCTGCTCGAGGCCAATAAACGAGCGACGCGTGTCCCAATTAATGGCGGCGTCAGAGTTGAAGAGACAGGAAGGCGAGATAAGACGTCGGCCGAGCAAATCGAGGAACCGAGCATTGGAATTAGTGCGGTTGACGTCTTGCAAACAACAGACCGAGGAAGGGTCAACCCCGGTCGGATCATGTAATCCCGGTCACGTTTTTGCGGACGGAATTAAGGGGCAATTGAGAGGGAGATTTTATGAGCTGCAATGGGCCATGGCAAAGACCGGGCAAGTTGAGTGCCGAACACACTTGGGCCGCGGTAGCTTGGGCTTGTCCAGAGAGGTTTTGCTTGGTTAAGGCACAGGGCCATGTTGGACCGAGTTACTTGGGCTTGTTTGTGTAGGAACCGGGCTACTGGAAGTTGCTCGGCCGAGATGACTGCCTGCCATTCCAGATTCCATGGTTCGTTCAGCTCGGCAGGAAGGCCTACAGCTAACCGGCTCGACCTACCTTGAGCTCGGCTTGCCGGAATGTAACCAAGCTCGGTTGGTATGGAGCTCGGCTAGTGAGCATTCGGGCATGCGGCACAGTACGGTCGTGTGAGGCCGAGGTGATTTTGCCGGTTTGTCAGGCTCCGCCAAGATATCCTGACAGTTTGGTTAGGTGGTGATTGCTGGATTTGTGCTAACAGATGGGATAGCAGCACCACGTATCGAGAGACTAATGGGAGTAGATTTGGGGCGCAGAAGGTATATAAGCGTGTCTGCGCCCCCCATGCTTGAGGATGATCATTTGGTGAGATAGACTTAGACATTCAATTCTCTTCTCTCTGTCTCTATCCCTGAGTGTGTGCTAACTTGACCGTCGGAGGGGTTTTCCGGCCACACACCGCCAGGTAGCTCACCGCCGTTGTGTTCGCAGGTCGATCGGACAGACAGGGAGCTGGGAAGAAAGGAGTACGGGTTCGCCGGAATATTTGCTCTCCGTACACTTACATATTATAATACATTATTTTTTAAGGTGTATATTGTGACATGGCATGACCCCTTATAAAATTATCCCATCCAGTCTGCTAGTGCCAGCCAAACCCAGCGATCGCCTGAAACCAATTTGGATAGATTCATCAACCCAATGAAGTTGAAAAATGGGCCATTAAAGGTAAAGTAAAAGGACTAGTGGTAGTGCCTAGTGAGATTGCCCAAAACGAGTTTAAATGGACTTATCAACCCAATCAAGTTGAAAACTGGGCCTTTAGAGGTAAAGTTTTAACAAGGGTCATTCACCCAAAAAACAGTTTTAACAAGAGCTAGTGTGTATTGATGAGCCTATTGCCTGGGTTTCTTTGGGAGTGAGCTAAAAAGTTAATTTATTGATTAACAATAATTTTATAAAAACTATAATGCTAAAAATACTAGTTTAATTCACATATTTGTGACTTTTTGACTTATTGTGTAATGGTTAATTGGAAAGTGCCTATTATTTGCCCATGCATAGCTCTAAAAGCATGACAATATTATTGGTTAGGATGACCACGGCCGAATTTTTCAGAATTTTGTGCACGGATTTTTAATTTTACACTCAACTATTTTGGTATTATAAAATTGGGTTTCTCATCTCTAATTATTGGTCAGGTCATTGTGGAATGGCACTAATCATGTAATCAATAAACTTCACTTTCATCTAAGAGATTATTAGATAATCTGGACAGTAGTTAATTAAGGATATTTTGAGAAAATAATTAGAAGTTAATTTTTTGATTTTCTTAATTTTAAAAATTTTTTTTTTATGAGAGAGAAAGTGGATTAAAAATTGAGAAATGACTTTTAACTCACTTATCAAAATAGGCCTTAATCTCATATAAAATGCCACATTAAATGACAAAGCACAGACGATGACGATTTAAATTTTACATCCTAAAACCATTAAACCAGAAATAAGTAAAACATTAAATAACTAAAATATCTGAACTCAAGTCGCTTTTCTTATCTGTTCTTTTCTTATATATATGGGCTTGCTTCCAGTCCAAGACTGGTGGGTTCAGTCCGGTCCATTAAGTTAATTTTTGAGTTTTTTTTCGATAATCTGAACCGTTCTCATTTTAGAATTTGTTGAGTACATTATTCTTGTAAAAAACCATGTCAATAGAATAACGGATACTATGTATGCGGATAACTTTTTTATGAATCGTTAATTTTGTGACTATCCATTTTTTTTCAGGAAAAAATGATCCGAATACATAGTATCCGTTATTTGATTGATGTGATTTTTTACAAGAATAATGTACTCAACAAACCTTAAAATGTAAAAGGTTTGGATTATCGAAAAAGGGCCTAAAAATAGGCCCAATTAGACCAGACTATACCAAATCTGAATTGGAGCCAATCTGGACCTATATATATAATTATTAAAAAAAAAAGAAGCGGCGAATAACTTACAAAAATTAAAAATGACTTTATTAAAGAAGAAAAGTTAAAATGACCATATTCCTTTCCTTTGGCGTAAGTTAAAATGAATTTTTTTGGTTAAAATGATTACAAAAAGATAAAATAGACTTTTTTCACCCAATAAAACAAAATGTCACATCCAAATTATAATTATTTTATTTTTTTTGTCTCACAAAAGTCATAAAAAGCTATACCAAACGAGACTTTTTAGCCCTAAATTAAAATAATTAAAAAGTCAACTCATATCCCAAACGAATCCATTATCTTCCAATCCAAAGATCCCTCTCTCGTTCCTTCTCCCACCCTCCCTCACACACAGGTAGCACAGAAGCATCCGTCCCATCTAAGAAATCCCCTTTCCTCAAACCATGGAATCAAACATATCAATGTTTCAATTTGTCATCTTCCATTACTATTCATAAAATGGTTTTGAGTGAAAACTAATACACACCCCCAAAAAATGCAAATGATATATTTTTTCATAATTATATTACAAAAATTCATAAAATTAACTATAAAATCGCATAAATTTTCTCACTATAAAATGCATAACTTTTTACTCACCATAAAAAATTAGGGGAAAAAAAAGACCCTAATAAAAATCAAAGATAAATTTTTTATATTTGAATTTGGACAATCCGTGCCATAACAAAAATTATTATTAAAAAAAAAAAATTCTTCAAGTTAAACTTGGACTCAGGCTTAGATTTGTGCAAAGAATTAACCAATCCCAACCCACTAATTTTGTTTCCAAATCATATAACAGGTGTAGTGTCAAAAAAATTCCCTATTCATGATGCATACCTTCAATAAAACAAATGAGCATATTACTGGTATTTTAAGCACGGCTATCTATGAAAAAACATATACGGTCATTTTCTCATGCATCAAGAGCAATTTTAGAATAATTAAAGTTGTCTGAAATCATTAAAGTCTGTCTTTCAAGAATTATATATATATATATATGTATTTCACAAGTTATAGTCGGGAGGTCAAATTTTATTTATGACAAGACTCTAACTCTTGTCCTATTTAGTGAGGTGCATCGTGCATGAATTCTAATCTTACGTTAGTTGATTTAATAAATCTTGAAGTTGAGCATCACCATTGACCAATTGACTATATTTCACCACAATAGGAGCCAAATTTAGAGGAATATTTTTAATCCACTAGATATGAAGAGAATAGTGTGAATTTGGTAAAGTATTAACTTGACATGGCTTACTTGATACAAAAGCATCTCTATATGCCCTCTCATTACACAAGCATCAACTTTAGGCCAGCTTATTTCAGTCATAATAAAATGTAAAGCTAAGGAGAAGTACCAATCAAGCATGGAGATAAGGACAGGGCAACTGATTAACTGATCTATGTGGCTGTTCTTTGTGACAATTTTTTAGAATAGTGAGAAAGTTAGAGGTTTAAGATTTGAGTGGACGGAGCAATTGTGCCCCTTTTATTGTAATATAACTTACTAACTCTCTAACCAAACCCCCAAAAAAAAAAAAAAAAAAAAAAAAAAAAAAAGGCATTCAGATAACAAGCAAGAAAGGCATAACTGAATTTCAGTCATGACCTTGTTATAGTTATATTTCATGAAAAAAAAAAAGAAAAAAGGTATGCGAGAACTCAAACCTACCTCTACCACAGTTTCACAAATTTATCCTAGATTTTGCTTCTTTCTTCTTTTTTTAACCGTGTTTTTGGGTCAATTTGTATACATCGACTGACGGGATGCCCTTCCTCTTTCAGCATATGGTTGTCAAGCTAACTCCAACAATGAACAAAATTTTCAGAAGGTGAACAAATCACAAACGGTACCATCAACTACTCCTGGGGGACAATGGCAACCTCACATTGTGCACGGAAAAAACCTGTCAGTTTTGTCAGAATATCCCAAAAAATGGTTTCATATAATCTGGCTCTTATGCAAAGGCAATATGAAAACAAAAGGATACACCAGCCAATTATGCAATGCATAGTGGGGGCTCTGATAGTACTACATGTTGTCTATGCAATTATGCAATGCATAGTGGAATGGTGACACTTTCTGGTCCTTCCTCTAGCACACGGGGATCAAATCCATGCACCAGGGATGAAGCGTAGAGGTCGATTCATGACCCCAGCATAAAAAATAACGTTACATTAATGCCGAAAACACTAAATGCAAGAATATGAAACTCTATTGAAAAAACCAGCAAAACTATGAGACATACGACATCTGAAAGGTGATTATTTTGCAGCAAACATTCAAAAAGCCAACGTTAGCAACTGCTACATATCATATTTGGGCAAAAAGCAATATAAATCAACATGACAGAAATAATCAAACACGATTGGGAGCTGTTTATCAAGTAGCGAAATTTTTACTTCTCCAAAAAAAAAAAAAATTAAATCAAATAAACTAAAATAACTTAAAATTAATCACCACTATTCTCCTTTAAATTGCTTTAGCATAATGAATATCAAATTTGTTTTATGATTTAGATCGCAATTACTTTAAGATCTTACTAAATTTAGGATCTTAATGTGATTTGAATCGTTTGGCCCAACTGAAATCGTAAAATCGTAAGATCTTACAATTCAGATCGAGATTTTAATAACCATGCTCTTGATTGCTTCATTAAATCATTAGAAACAACAAATTGTTTTCAAAAAATAGATAAGGGAAAGATAAGTAGGAAAGCAGGGACAGTGACAAATGACAATCACGGGCAAGATAAATAATGTAAACCTGAAAAGGACAATTAAGATCAAATCAAAGCGAGGTCAAGTGTCTATCAGGTAGTGTGAGGCAACAATAAATCTTGATCACAAAACAAGGACCCATAATTATATATCGTAAAAGAAATAAATAAATAAAAAATAAAAAGAGCAAGGCAAAGATAAGGTATGTAAGAAATCAAGCCCCACAAGATATCTGTGGCTTGGCTCTTATTCTTTAGTAAAAGAAAAGTAGCCTTAACAAATGAAAGAACATAGTTAAGTACTATGTTTGTGTATGTTACGTATATTCACCATTCAACGTTCGCGTGGTGACAGTGATTTCATCCTATTCGTATAATGACAGAGAAGAGAAAATCTAGATATGGTTTTTGTACCGACTTGACTTTGCCAAATTGCCAGATAATTTACTATATGACACACTCATCAAAAAATAGGCATCCACAATAATATTGCAGTCCTTTCAGATAAAGATTATTCTATCCTCACTTGAAAGCTACAAAACTGAGAAGTCGAAATCGGCTCATATCTCTTTGAAGATAGGTCAGGACCATCACATTTGTGATCACACAATTCCAAAAGAACAAACATATCAAGTGGGCTTCCTATCCTTTTTTTTTGGTTCGACATTCCAAAGTTTATCAATGCCTACAAATCTTGATCCCAAGATTCCCATTAATTTCATATCAAAAAATGTAAGGATTCATACAATTGGTGTAATCGAACCAAGAAAGAGAACTCTGGAGATAACATAAATAATGAATATAGCTTTTCATTAATCTGATATCAAAAAAATTGTAAAGGTCAAAGACAATGATCAACCAAAACAATTACTCATATTATGAAGCCAAATATACACAAAAGTAGGCAAAACTATGAACTACTTAGTGGAAAGAAAGAAAAAATAAATAAAAAATGGTGAGAAAAGACCTTCAGATTCTCTGCTCATCATGTCATTGCTCAAAACAATGCAAACCAAGCAAGAAGAAACTGTATGGCAATCCAATGCACTAATAGAAAATAATCACCATCGAAGGAATAATTTTTTTTTAAAAATAGAAAAAATACCCACTTTATCATTTCTGTTCATTAAGGCAATCCCTTGCAAAATGCCCTTCTTCCCCACAATTGTAACAAGCTCCGCCACCTCCACCACCACCACGGCCGTCATATCCCCGTCCACCACCGCCACGGCCACTGCCGCCATACCCTCCTCGGCCACCTCTTCCCCCGCCGTAACCCCAGTTCCCTCTACCACCACCGCCGCCGCCGCCGCCCCCACCCCTATAACAGTCCCTTGCTAAATGACCCGGTCTGCCGCAATTATAACACTCCACTCCGCCGCCACCATAGCCGCCACCTGTCCTACCATCACCACCGCGGCCGCCGCCGTAACCGCCTCCGTACCTGCCGCCGTAACTGCCAGTTTCGGCAAAACCGCCTCTCCCGCCACCGCGGAAGGAGCCTCCTCCTCCGCCACGCCAGCCGCCAGTACGGTAAGATCTGGCGAGACCGACGACGTCGACGGCCTTGGTCCGGCCATCGTCGGCGGAATCGATAATGAATTCGACCCGCTGGCCCTCGCGGAGGGTCCGAAAACCGTCGGATTGGATCTCGGTCTGGTGGACGAAGATATCGTCTCCGCCATCATCGGGAGCTATGAATCCGAACCCCTTTTGGCCGCTGAACCACTTCACAGTCCCGGTGGATCTCTGGGCCTCTGCCATTGGAACAGATCAACTTAGAAGCTTCTACAAATATAACTATCTTAAATCCGGAAGGTTCTAGAAGATTCTGTATCAGACGATTAATGGGAAGAAACCCATGTTGCTTATGCTGATGACGAAGGAGGAGGAGGAGGAGGAGGAGGTTCGTTAATGGCGGCAGTGTGGTGTGTTGTGAGTGGCTGTGTCTCCTGTGACACATTTTTTAGAGGCCGTTTCAATGTGTAGGACCAGGTGGTTGGTGATCCGACGGTGGATAGGTTAGTGGACTTTTTAGTTACTATCTAGCGGTTCAAACACGTCGGCTACTTTATCCATTTGGAATTTTATTATTTTTATTCCAATCCAATTGAGTTTTTATTTTTAATAAAAATCCTCAAATAAATTTTTTTTTTTCAAATTTGAAGTATTTTCCTTCTCTTTTTTTTTTTCAACAAAATATCTAATTGAGTTTTTTTTTTTTCTCTCCATGGGCTGGACTTAAACCTCAGTTCAACTGCTTTTTTGGACCTAATACTTTTTCTGCTATGTGGGCTTTATTCAATTCTATGTTTACTTTTTTTTTGAGAAATTTACAATTCAGTATATGTTTTAAAAATAAATTTTAAATCAGTAGTAAAACTTAGGTGTGCTTAGTTTGGTTTTGAGAGATAAATTTTCAAAAAATATTTTGGAGAGAGAGTTTGGAATTTTTTTTGGTTTGTTTGATTGTATATTTTGGAAATATGATTTGATATTTTATTGTAGTTGAGTAGATGTGTGTGAAAAAAAAAATGATTGAGAAGGAGAGAGAAAAAGTGATTGATATATAGGAGAGAGAAAGTAATTTTGGAATTTTTTTTTTCAAAATCACTAAACCAAACAAAATTTTGAAAAATTTTCTTCAAAATTACTCTCCCAAAAACAAACCAAACAAGGCCTTAGTAAATTTTTTTTTTTGGGTCTTAGAATTGATTGGCAATTTTCACTAATTGTTTTTGGTGAGTTGTAAAATAAGTACTATAATTAGAATTTAAAATTTGTACAATATAGATATTTAAAAAAATGATAATTTCAGAATTGTTTTAGATTGTATGCTTTATATAATTATATAAAATGAATAGCTTGAACTTATATTTCTACCTTTTAACCTTAAATTTTTTTTCAAACAATTCCTTCCATCTTACTTTGTAATCTACCCACTTGACCATGGTTTTAAACTGAAGGTGAGGTTTATCTCCTATCCACATTAAAGTGTTGTTAGGTTTTGTGGGGGTCATTACAGTTTAGATGGACATTAGGGATATGTTTGGCTTCCGTTTTGAAATATGTTTTGAAAGAAAATTTCTAAAAACATGTTTCGTTATAAATTTTTAAAAAAAAATTTTAAAATCACTTCTCTCTCTATTACACATTAATCAATCATTTTTTATCTCTCCTCTCTTATTCTCAATTATTTTTTCTCTCACACATATCTACTCAACTACAAGAAAATATCAAATCATCATAAATTCCCAAACTCTAAAACTATTTTCAAAATATACAACTAAATAAATCAAAAAAAAATTACACTCTCTCTTCAAATTTTTTTTTTTTTAAATTTATCTCAAAATAGAAACTAAACACACACTATATTTTCTAGATATAAAGTTTACATATTTTGATCAATCATATTTTATATATTGTTCACACTTTTTTAGTGTGTGAATAAGTTTAAATTTTAGCTAAAAACTCATTAAAAAAAATAAAAAGAAAAAAATTTCAACTCATATGAAAAAGTCAAATTTTTTTTCTCATTCACCCTACTTTTTACACTTATTTTGTAAGTCAAAATTTAAATTTTTTCCTTATTATTTTTTATCTCATATTTTTACTAAAAAAAAAATAAAAAATAAAAAATAATAAAATAAATAAAAAAACTGAAATAGCCGCTTCCTAAATAAACCTTTATTCTTTCCCTGGGACAGTTTCTATCTAGGTCCATATATGTGTTGGATGTTGGGCATATCGGACCAGAGAAAAATTATTCTCAACATTCAACGCATATTTGTAATACGCATATTTGTAATTCTTTGGAAATTACAAATATAATCCTTAATATTTGTTCAAAACATGAATTATTATCTTGTAATTTTGAAAATTACAAACACCATCTTGTAAGAATTTGATATTTAACAAAATTAACAGAAAAAATAAAATTTCTAACTATTCTTCTATATAATAATAAAATTACTAGAATTATTAATTAAAATATATTTCCGATATCATTAAAAATTGTTAATTGACTTAATAATTTATTAATAAAATAATCATTGGTTATGCAATTAAAAATTTAAAAAGGCATAATGCAGTTTCTATAATTACATGGAGAAATTTGTATTTTAAACAAATGTTAGGGGTGTACTTGTAATTTACCATAAATATTTTAATTATTATTTTTTTTAATTTTTAGATTCACTTAATCTAAATATACTTAGAAAGTATAAAATTTGTTCAAAAATCTTTTTTAAATTAATTGAATACAAAAAAATATATATAAAAATTCAATATATTTTTATATTCTTTTGTATTCAATAATTTTTTTTAAAAAAAATTATATAAATTTTATACTTTTTAAATATATCTAGATCAAGTGAATTTCAAAAAATAAAAAAATATGAATTTAAAAAAAGGCACTCAGTGCATAAATCTAAATTTTAAATTTCTTTTACCCAAAGTTTCACACTATAAAATATTAGGGTGTTTTAAGAAGTTAATAAAAATTGACTTTTTGAATTTTTTGATTTTTTTTGGCAAAAAATTAAGTTGCTTTAGATAAAAAAAAATTGATTTTATTCACTTAAAAATGTTAAAAAATTAAAAAACTGACTTTTTGCCGTTGTTGCCAAAATGTTCCATAATCTATAAAGACAAGTTTTCGCAAAATGACCAAATACCCCTCCCCACCAAACTCGTTTTATTTCTCTTTCACTCATCAGAATCTCTCTCTCTCTCTCTCTCTCCCCTGTACCGCCGTCGGCATCAATGTCTCCGATTTCAAATCTACGCCGCTTTCGTCCTCCATCATCGAGAGCCTTGGCAACGGATAGTGTAGGTCATCTTTCTCAACTAGGGTTTGACGTCGGTGATCCTCTATCATCTATGACCATCACCGATCTCAGATTTGTAACTACCGCCTTTGACACCAATGATCCTCTTTCCCAACTAGGTTTTTAGTTTCAGACCTAAAGATTAGAGAGAAAGTTGCTTCAATGGTGTTATCTATCATCTCTCTCCTCCTTTACCACCACCATCTCCGCCTGCAACAGCCTAAACCATAGTCTCCATCGTCATCTCAATCCTCAAGCACCACCGCTCCAAGTCCCACTGGAACGAAATCCTCAAATTGATCACAACCGTAATCTTGTCATGATCTTCAGTCGCCTCTAGTTGCTTCACGATTCCTTCAACCTTCACAAACAATTACCAAAATCAAGATCCATAAACAAACCACCCAAAACCCTTAACAACCATGATCATTCTAGAAAATAGAGTTGTTTTATTTTTATTTTTATTGTTGTTATAGAGTTGTTGTTGTCGTCGTCGTCTTTGTCGAATAGATAGTGGAATGGAGTTTTTTTTTTTTTAACAGATGTGTTCAAATTTTTGAACAAATAAAAAATCAAAAATAGAATTTAGGAAAAAAATTTGAAAGGATAATAAAATTTGGAGACATAGATTTAACCAGATAAGTAAAAAAAACTGGACAAATAATAAAATTTGGTCACATATTTGAATAGATTAGAAAAAAATTGAACGGATGAAAGAAAAAACTAAATAAATAGTTAAAAAAATTCAATAGATAGTTAAGAAGTAAAATTAGACACAAAATATTCTTAAAAATAATAAATAGATTTCTTACCACAATAGCTTACAAAATGTGAATGTCTCGCCAAAAAAAAAAAAAAAATATATATATATTTACTGAATCTAATATCTCATTCTCTTTTTAAATTGGATTTACCAACAATTTTTTTTTAAAAACTCCAAACCAGAAAAAAAAAAAGAAGGTGAAACGGGTCCGTTTGACAGCTGCGAAGGTGACAGCAGTGACCTCGCATCAACATGTGGATGATCCATTAAAACGATTCACAGAGAATTGCTGAAGAATTAGAACGGAAGATTCGAGTAATCAGAAGAAAACGCAAGCAATCGAAGATGGTGAAGAAGACAGAATCATCACTTTACCAGACCCGATTCTTCACGAAATCCTTTCTTCCATGGACCTCAAATACGCAATTCAGACCTGCGCGTTCTCAAAACGATGGAGGTATCTCTGGACTTGCCTCCCCAACCTCCACTTCGATTACTTTCTATACGAATTTATGTGTCCCCAAACAGATTGTCCCAAGACCCGGATGGTTTATTTCACATCCTTTATGTCTCCGAGACAATAACTCCGATGTCTGCAAATTCTACTTCGTAGCTAAATATTGGGATAATGTTCAAGAACTCTATGTCTGTGCACATTGTAATCCTATGACATACTATGAATTTCCTAGCTGCTTCATTAACTCTGAATCACTAATGTAGGGTTTGGTTGGGGATTTGAAAAAGTAAAGGAAAAAGGTGTGTGAAATTGGGTACCTTTTCCCTTTTCCTTTGCTAATCCCTTCTCAAATTCCCAATCAAACACAGCATAAAAATTCTTATATTGTTGTATTTTTACAATAGTACGCCTCTTGACAAACCGTTGCGCTTGCCGGGTTTAAAGACTCTGCATCTTACTGGTTTCGTAGAAGGGTCTGCCAATTTCATCACTGACACTGTTGGGAATTGTCCCAATTTCGAAACATTGATTTTGGATGACTTAGCACTAAAACGTGTTAATATCACTGCTCCTCAACTTAGGAATGTGGAATTATGTTATGAGGAACAGCATTGGTATACAGAGTTTTATGGGTCAAACAACTATGAATATTATGGATCGGAGATTGTGGTTTCCGCACCTAGACTGACTTCATTCAAGTTGGAAGGTCAAGCTTTGCCTTTCTTTTGTGCTGTAGGGGGCTTCCTTGTTTGGACAATGTGTACATTGACGTAGATCACCGGGCTTTTAATGAAATTTTCATGCAAAGTGTGACACACCATGTGGGGAAATTTTATTTCTACACACCTAAGTTCGCTTACTCCACGCACTTAGGAAATTCTATTTCTACACAGCTACTTACCTCAATGCACATAATTTCTCAGTGCAAATTTGATTAGGTATTATTTATTTCATTCCACATACTACATATTCTAATTATAACCCTTAACTCAAATATTATACACACTTTTCATCCAGACATCCACACAGTCACCGTAAAAGCCATTGAAAGATAAAGATAACGGAGAAACTGCTGCAACGGTTAGGAAAGTTCCAGTTCCGTTGCTCTGTGCAGCCATGGCCATTGGTGTTTGTGTTGCTACTAAGTAGGCTGGGTACCGACACTTTACATGGATGATAGTTTGACCAACAAAGGGTGTTATGTTGTAAAGGTTGCAATTGCATTTTCTTCATGAGATCGACTCAAAAGTAGCTATCAAAGTTTTGTACTCTTCTCCACTTGCGCTAATCTTTTTTCTTTTCCATGGTTTAGAAAAGCCATTCCATGGGATGCATCAGTGATCAATATTAGGCAACTCTCAAATTGCTAGAGAATTAAGTTTTGATGATTCGATACTGATTTTCCGAATAAAATTAATTTTTTCGGTTGATAACTTCCAAAAATTTTCTAAAATTTGGAAACTTGATTACTGAATATAACTATTTTTTTCGATTCAAAAATAATTTTTCGAACAAAAATAATAATTTCGACAGTTGATGTCTAACAAAAAAAATAAATAAATTCAACATTGGTTTGTCGAAGAGGGCTTTCCTGGTAAGCAAAGCTCACTGGAAAACTCATCGGAAAATCAAACTGGTGGTTTTGTGGTGGCAACTATGACGATGAGGAAGAAGAGACCGAAGAAAACAAAGGGTTTGTGGGTTTGATTGTTGCTATTAGTGGTAGAGAGAGAGAGAGAGAGAGAGAGAGAGAGAGAGAGAGAGAGAGAGGAGATGGGATATATAAGATTTTGATATCTATTATGGTCATTTTATTTTGAAATATGATTGTCATTAAAATAAAATTTCATTAAGTGTGTGCACTGATGTAAATAGGTTTGTGGAAATAGAATTTCCCCACACACTTAATGAATTTTTTCAAAATCACAATTTTATCCTTTAACAAAATTACCATCTCACCCACCACCATCTCACCCATACATCTCACAATTTCTCCATACACATCTCATTTATCACCATCTCACCAGCTACTTCATCGCCGGCCATCGCCTCCCATGCCCAAACCTCAACCATATACAACATTTTCTTTCGCTTTCCCCACTCCTTTCAGCCCCTAACCTTTCATTTCTGATGATAACTTTGATCTTTGTCCCGTTGAGTGATCAGAATTTTTTTAGGTTGATTTTTGTGAAGAATTGTTTTGTAAAGTGTAATCTTTGTTCTGGGTTTGTATCTGATTGGTTTTGTTTAGATTTATTAAATTTGAATTGTTGGGTTTCCATAGATTATTACCTGAATTGAAGCATATCTTTATGGGTGGAAATTCCTTTCCTTGTGGGTTTCATTTGGGTTTGGAATATCCATTTTTGAAGGATTAGTATTCTTCATTTGACAGTTTTTCCCATGTGTGAGTAGAATACCATCTCCTATTCTTTAAAATAAGAATAATAAAATAATAAAAAAATACTGACTGTTTTCTTCATTTTTGGTGTATCTATGTTTGATTTTCTTGTTTGATCATACTTGTAAATCATTTACACTTTCCATTACTGGTTTTGTTGTTTTGAGATTCTATCTTTGTCCATGCTTGTGCCTTTTGATTTGGATGGTCTGAATTGGGGATGTTTGGTATCTTAAAATTGAGTCCCAAAGTTCTCTTTTGATCTTTGTCACCTCTTTTATTAGTTTGAAGCACTTAATTGTCTCAATTTTGCTTTTGATAAGCTTTGTTATTCACTTCGGGTCCGATAAAATGTGTGTTTGTGATAATGTGTTTTGTGTGTAGGTGAGATACCTGAAATTCTCTGACCAATACATAATTTAAGGTAGTTACTTAAAATTCTTATTAGTTAGAAAATTGGAAGATTGAATTTTACAATTTGTATGTACTGTCCACTGTTTGACTCAATGTATTCCAGCAGTATAAATCTTCTCCTTTGCCTATTCTGGGCACTGCACAATTGAGTGGTGCCCATGGACGCCTCAACGAGTGGAACCCCAACTATCCAATACCATAATCTTCCAGAGCAAGGATGGAAGGAGAGGATGTGCACAGAGAAGATGAGGGTATATTTGGAATGTGAAATGTGTGGACTGAGATAAAGAAGTAAAAATCAAATCACTAAATGTGTAGATTAAAAAAAAATGTACACAGATAATTTAGTGTGTGAAAATAGAATTTCCCCACGATGTGTTCAACATGCTCCACCAGTTTCGAGAAGCAAACTCTGTTACATTGTCACATCTAACCCTTGGTTGAGGTAATTTGATATTATCCATCATATTGTTGAACCATTTCTTTGTTTGACTTTACATGATTTACTTTTGATTTTAGGTTCAGTAAAATTGGTTTGATCTGTTTATATGTCATGTTTTAAGAGTATGACTTACAAGCTATATTCAAATCCCTTCACTCTCACATTGTAGATTTTATCCACCATTTTTCAGATATCATAATTGTGCTCCACAGTAAAAGTTGACTCGTATATACTGAATGCATTGTCTATTAGTTGTGCACCTTTAAAGCCTTTCACGGATGAAGAAGTTTAAATTCTAAGCTTATTTCTAGTTTCTTAAAATTTAAAGTTATGGTAAAGTTCAATTACTTAGGAGATTTGAGATGCAAATTTTTTCCCCACTAATCAACTTCAAAATTTCAATGGATTTTTTGGTTACATTTCAACATCTGGCAATCAAATGTAAATTTCTAGTTATTATCTCGAGAAAAAAAAAAATGAAATTTTCGCTCTTCACCCTGAAAATTTCAGAAAATGTTACTGATTATTAGTTTTAATTTTTGTAGTCAATATTGTAAAATTCTAATTGTTTTACCAAGGACCTCATTGAAAATTGGAAGTCATGTTAAACCTCTACTTTTCTCTGCCCACACTAATGCGCACACATGGTGAATTTCTTGAGCAAACGTGATATATGTATCCATATAAATGCAAAAACATCAAACCTACACTTAAAAATATGATCAAAATGGAAAGGAGATGCACTATGTGGCTCAGCCAAATTTGTAAAATTATTTTGCACCCTTGTGCTATTCAACTCAATGGTCAATATGACTATGCACCAGGAACTTGGATTAGAACGTAAATTTGATTGCCTTTTCTGAATTAAGTAAATTATAATTGTGTTGTAATTGCTTTTAGGAGTAATTGGTTTACCTTTGTGCACTAGGATGGCGAGTAACTATTTTAGTGACTTGCTTTTTTTGATAAATCAGCAAACTATCTATTGAGAAAGCATCAAGACGATACAAAGAATACAATAATTAGCCAAAAGCTAGAAGCACCTAACCAAACCTGCACAAAAACATTAAGGCAAAGAACAATGAAGACTAATAGTAAATCAAGTCCTCTAAAAAATCAACAAAAGACAAAACGTTCGGGTCTATTGACAATGACAACCAACTGTGCAACACAAGAAACAAACGCTGCTCCAACCAGACCACAATACGCATCTCCTCTAAGAAAACCCTCTTATTATGCTCCAACCAAATTACCATATAAGACACTGACCAGCCAATAACCATGCCTTCCGCCTTCTCTTTCCCACCTTTCCCTCAACCCAGCTTTGTAACACCGCCCCCACTGTCCCTGGTTGAACCCAAGCCAAACCGAAGATAGCAACTATAGACATCCAAAGGCATGAAGCCACCGGACAACAAATAAGCAGATGATCCACCTTGTCCGTAGCTCCACAACACCGACAACACCAATTCACCAAAATATGACCATGATGAATCAAGTTATCAATCGTCAAAATACGACCTAACACTGCTGTCCACACAAAGAAGGCCACTTTGGGTGGACAACCCACCACCCAAGCACTCTTCCACGGGAGTGGCACCCCAACCCTTCCCGTAAGTCTATGGTGAAAAGAAGAAACAGAAAATACCCCTTTAGACTTTGGGCACCCCCACCTCATAGAATCCTCTATAACCCCTTCAAACCGAAGACCGTAAAAAAACCTAACAGATCCAACAATTGCCCCTCTTCCCAATATTGCACTTCACGATGCAACCTAACATTCCACACCACCATCTGGCCTTGCACCTGGGAATAAGAAGCCACTGTCGCCGCCTGATCAAGCACAATACAAAAAATCAACGGGAAACTCACCTCCAAAGGGCCCTCACCACACCACCAATCTCGCCAAAACCGAACTCGGTCCCCCACCCTAACCCAAAAAGTTAAAATTCCTCCCGGCCCAACCAAATACCCTTCCACAAACTACACCCATACGATTGTTGAACCTCCTCCGTACTCCAATCCCCCCTATTCAACCCATATTGGGCCCCTACCACCTTTCGCCACAGCCTCTCATTCTCTACCCCAAACCGCCATAACTACTTTCCCAAAAGAGCCAAATTAAATGAAACCAAACTCCAAATCCCTAACCCCTCCATCACCTTAGGAGAACAAATCTGATCCCAAGCTACTAGATGATACTAGAAAGACTCAGACCCTCCACCCCATAAGAAATCCCTTTGTAACGTCTCCAACCTCTTTGCAATAGACATCGAAATGACATGAACTAACATAAAATAAGTCGAAATGCTCGAAATGACACTCTTAATCATTGAGACTCGCCCTCCTTTCGATAGATATTGTTGTTTCCAACATACCAAATGACGCTGCACCCTATCCACAACCCCATCCTACACCCCTATAGCTGTAACAACCCCGAATCAAGATTAACGATAATCCATGATTTAATATGACTAATAAGTTATTAAGATCAGATTTTAAAGTAATTGCATATGTGGTGCATTATTTATGTTTTATCTGTTCATTGTAGGAGTATCTGTTTGAAATTTCTGTTACCTTTTGTGAATCAAAGGCCTTATCGGCATCTGATCACGAAATTGATTTAGTATATGTGTTATGTGGAATTTATAGAATTTTATGGTAGGTTTAATTGAAATTCGATTTGGAACGATTAAATTAGAATAATTAATGTCAATGTAATTAACCTAAGTCAATCTTAATTAAGCCACTTTAATTAAGACTATATAAGGCTACTTTAACTCCCTTATTTTACTTTACACCTTCATTCCCTACTCCTTGAGCTCATAAACGTGAGAGGAAAAGAGAACTAAAGAGTGTGAGTTGATCTCAAGAAGCAAAAATGGAGGAATTGCTAGGAAATTAAAGAGGAATTGGAGAATTGAGTTAGGATTCACCAAGAGTTCAAAGAATTGAAGACTTCAGGTAAGAAACCAAGCATTTAGTCTTGAAGTTGAGTTGATTCACCCATGAATTTAAGTGAATTGAGCTAGGAGATGTAAGAACCAAGCTTAAGAAGTAGGAAGGAAGACCAATTCATACATGCATGTACATTTCATTATATTTGGAGCATGTTTACTAGGAATTCTCTCATGCATGTCATAAATTGAGCTTAGTTGTAAGAATTCATCGTGTTTTACATCCTCTCATTTCATTTGGTCATGATTTGGAAACTTGAAGCTCAATCATTTCATGCATGTCATGTTTTTGGAGAGTTCATAAAGTTTTGCGAACAACTGACATGCTTTTGGGCCTTGATTTCATGAAAGGATCTTTAAATCATGATGTTTTGTGAATATCTAAATGTTTTTCAGAATTTTGGCCCAAGAGGATAAGTTTTGAAGTGTTTAGTTTGAGTTTGAAGCTTGGAGATCAAATCTGGAAATTCCAGAATTTGAATCTACGCTCGAGCGAAGCACTCTGAGTGTGTGCACTTCCGCTCGAGCGACATGTTACATGCTCGAGCGTGAAATGCATGTATCCAGAAGTTCATATGTTTTGCAGCACGCTCGAGCGACAGAAGTCACGCTCGAGCGAGGGCCTGAGTCTCACGCTCGAGTGGAGATCGAGCGTCCGTCGAGCGTGAAAAATAAGCAACCAGTACTTTTTTAAGAGTTTACAGTCCACTCGAGCTAAGGAAGTCACGCTCTAGCGAACCCTCACTTTTTGCATGTTCGCTCGAGCGAGGAAAGCCACGTTCGAGCATGGACCCTATTTTCAGCAAACTTTGGAAAATGTTTTCTAATGCAATTTTTGCATCCTCATTTCATCATAGGCATTCCTAGGCTATAAATCACCATAATAAGAATAAGAGTAGAAACACACTAAGAACAAGTGAAATAAGTTAGGTACAATTCGAACGTGTGTTTCAGGTGTGTATTTGTTATCTGTTAATGTAGGTCACGTGCCATAGACCGTTTGATTAGCCTGCTCTGTCTGTCTGCACCCGAAGCCAACTGTGAGTAATAACTTAGTAAAGTTATATTCAACTTTATGTATTTTCTGTATGATGAATTAAGATCTGTTTTCTGAAATGATATGTTATGCACAATGAATGATTGTCTAATTTTTGACAATGTATTCGTGGCCTCCTTAGCATTATGTGAGATTTGTTAGTTGTTACCCGGTATCGGAGGTTCCATTATGGAACTTAATATGTCTGCACTCTATTACCCATACCGGAGGCTCCATCATGGGGCTCAGTATGTTTATTCTCTGTACTCGGATCCGGAGGTTCCTTTATGGAACTGGTTATTCATAACCACCATATGTTCTGTATCTGTTCTGCATTTGTTCTGTTAGCGCTAATGGATGTACCATGTATGATTAAGCATGAACTCTGATTTTTGTATATGATCTGAACAAGAATATGAATATGAATATGTTATGAATCTGAATTATGATTTCTGAATCTGTATGGACATCATTCATTAAAATCCTTTACTCCATTATTATTCACGGGGCTTCTGCTCACTATTTATATTATGTATGTAGGTAAGCAGGCGCATGACCAGGCCTAAGCTGCCGCTTGGAGTTTTGGTGTCAGCTAGCTATCGTGCCTCTTGTGGAGGTTCCTTTTTGAGATCTGCCCAAGCTTTTGTGTTTTGGAACTTTTGTGCCTCCTAAATGTTTATGTCTAGACTGAACATGTGTTTGAAAGTTTTGTATAAATGGCTCAAGTGACGTAAGACTGATGCTTTTACAACGTCACATATACGAGTATAAAGTTTTAAATTCTGTCCCATGTATGTCATCACAACTCATCGGATCACGTATATTTTGTATATTTGCTTTTGTAGCCTTTAACTATATAATATTCTGTTAAGAGGCCTCTGGTAATCCAAGGATTACTGGCCGGTTATGATGCTAAACCCATAGGGGCGGGTTTGGGTCGTGACAATAACTTTAAAAGAAGCACCCAAAGATAGCCCCAAATAAGTAGTGGGCAAAGCCATCATCTTGCACACCAAAATAGTAGCCAAAATAGGTAAACGTGCCACTTCACCAACCGAAATCATGTCTGACTTCGCCAAATTCACTCGCAGCTCAAAACTGCCTTAAAATAGAGAAGAACACACTTCAAATAACCAACCTGACCATCCTCTGCTCCGCAAAAAATAAGAGCATCATCTGCATAAAACAAATGAGACACCATTAAACTGGGATTCGGAGCTAGGCCCGCTTCAAAACCTGTCAATAGACTCCTCTGAACCGCATTGGATAATAATCGCCCCAAAGCCTCTATAATCAAAATAAACAATAAAGGAGACAATGGGTCGCCCTGCCGTAAATTCCTATGAGTCGGGAAAAATCCTGCTGGCGTCATGTTTACTAGGATAGACATCCAAACTGTCAATATGTAAAAATGAATCCATTTTCTCCACAATGCTCCAAACCCCATTCTCTCTAACATATACATCAAAAACTGCCATTTAACATTATCATACGCCTTTTCAATATCTAACTTGCAAATAAGGCTAGCTTGCTCCTGCCGAATTCGCGAGTTACCACACTTGTTTGCTGCCAATGCAGCATCCAAAGTCTGACGGCCACCCACAAAAGCATTCTGGGACTTTGACACCAACCCCTCCAAGACACCGCGCAATCTGTTAGCCAAAACTTTCACCAAAAGCTTGTATACACTCCCCAACAGGCTAATAGGATGAAAGTCCTTAATGTCCTCCACCCCTTCTTTCTTTGGAATTAAAGCTATGAAAGTAGTATTAAGACTCCTCTGGAATGGCCCTGTCTGATAAAACTGAGCAAACAAAGCTAACATATCTGACTTGACCATTTCCCAACACTGTTGGAAGAAAAGCATAGTAAAACCATCCGGACCTGGTGCCTTGTCTCCAGACATCTTTTGCAGGGCCCCTGAAACCTCTTCCTCTAAAAATGGCCTCTCCAGCATCTGCCAAACCCCCTTTGAAATAGCAGCAAACTGAACACCGTCCAACCCCGGTCTCTAAGACGCATCATCCCTTTAAAACAAGTGCTGATAGAAACTCACTATGCCCTCCAGCACCTCTTCCTCCGATGATAACAACACACCGTTAACCCGCATCGAACCAATATGATTCACCCGATGATGAGCATTTGCCATACGATGAAAAAATTTTGTATTCCGATCCTCATCTTTCAAAAAATTTAGTGAATTGTTTGCCTTTGAAAAAATATTTGAAATCAAGTGATGAGCTAGTGAATTCATGTATAAAATTAATGTAGTTCAACCCACTGTAGTGCATTTCCATAGAATATTGTGAGTGAGAGGTGTGGCTAGAGGTAGTCCGGGAAGATGGCGAGCACTTCAATGGCCTGAGATCACCAAAGGTGGAGAGGAGGAGGTCAATGCAAGCTTGGAGAGGGAGAGGGAGAGGTTAGCAGTGATGGACCTTGAACACTGATGTAGAGTTTGAGAGGTGATGTTTGAGTGTGAAACTTAGTATGCTAGAATGATGGAGTTGTTGTGTCTTGCTGCATATACGATACGTTATATAGGCCACAAGAGTATTGGAGCCCAAGCAAACTGTTGAACATGTGGCTCGTTCTCCTCAATTCTGCCAGAAGTGATATAAGCCCTTCTGCCGTTTCTGGCTTGATAGCAGGCAGAGAGCAATGTTTCATGGCAGACGGAAAGTAACATTTCGTATATGCATCGATGACATGAATGTAAGATTGTTGTTGCCTCTTCCCCAAGCCTGGTCGAGATGGAGTTGTCTTAGCAAGAAGACAACCATCTCGACGATCCCATGACCTCAGCCGCCAGTCCAGTATCCTTTGATGATCTCAAGCAGTAGTGCCTGGGTCTTGCTCCCAACCCATGCATCCAAGTAGGTGAATAGGCCAGGGCCTACCTTATTGTTTAGTAGAGCCAGGGGCTCGCTTCCAAGCGACCAAGTAGGAGAATGGGCCGCGGGCTTATCTTAATGTTTAGGAGAGGGGCTCATTTTTAGGCTACCAAGTAGGAGAATGAGCCACAGGCTTGTCTTAATGTTTAGGAGAGCCAGTGTTTATCAATCCAAGTCCAAGTGAACTGGGGGCTGATTGTATTATTGTTTGGTCTTGGAGCGAGGTATAAAGGACCATGAACCCTGCGGGCCATGGTGTTGCCTGTTGCAGGGCTCTTCATATTTAGATATATTTAGGCTTATATGTATGCTCCCGCTTAGGCTAAGCATATAGTCTTGGTTTTGCATAGTACCTTGGCACATGGTGCCCGTAGAGCTCGCCACGTATCAAACATACGATATGCCCATGCGGTGCCTTATTAGGCTGCCATATGGGTGGGGTTTTGGTGATGTGGCACTTGTAGGGCTTGCCACGTATTGGGCACATGGCGCCCGTAGGGCTCGTCATGTATCAAACATACGACATGCCCACGTGGTGCCTTATTGGTCTGCCACGTAGGTGGGGTTTTGGTGATGTGGCACTTGTAGGGCTTGCCACGTATTGGGCTTGATACAAGTACCTACAATAATGCCCTCATGTACAGATGCTCTTATAGTTAATGAGAGTATTTATGTATGACTGTGTTAAAAAGTTTTGTAAATATTAGCTCATGCAGACAAGTATTCAGATAGAGTCATCTAAAACTAGGCTTTTGATACAATAGGGGGATTTGGATTGCTCGTGGAGAGTTTACATTTTAAATTTCATCCGGTGCGAGCTGGCCGGATAAAGATGTGGGCTTGTTGGGCGATGACTTGATTCCACGGAATCTCCACCACTTCACAAGAGATTTCAGCTTCGTTCAATAGACACCAAATTCCCCCCATCACCCTTTCCATGCCACTAGGAGGGGGGGCCATGGCCTTCGTGTTAGGATAGCCCATGAACTGGGCCTCACTTCCCATTTTTTTCATGTTTGTGATGATGACGAGGTAGAAGCATCCGCTAGAATGTAGGTGCATGTAGTGTTCGAGGAAGTTAGGGCGAGTGACACCCTCAGTGTTGAAGAAAAGGATATTGAGCGAAATGTCGTGGAGGATGCTTAGCTGAGCGTTGTGGAAAGCGCTCTCTTCTCCTATGTTGAGATCTGCAAAGTTCTCTATGTCTTACCCAAGTCCCAAATCTTCATTTAGGTTTTCCAACGATGCTGATATGATGGAGATGTGGTGGTCTAGATCTCTTTTTGTCGGTCTTTGCGAGAGGATGTTGATGCGGATCCTCTTGAAATGTGGGATTAATACTTGATTTGCCTAGCAGGTGGATCCCTAGAGAGTGAGGTTGATTTCTTGGTTAAGTAGAAACCAAGTGTGGGACGGTGGTATTATGTAGAGTTCTGGAATGGTTAGTGTCTTGTACCATCCTCTTATTTTACCCCGAAATTCTTCTGGCACCTCTATGACTGTATAAGTGGATATTGGGTGTTGGATCCAAGGAGATTCGAATAGCAAATCTTGGAATTACCATGGAGGCATGGAGAGCATCTTTTGAAAGAACTCACACATCGGACGGCAATGGTGAGTGGGCGTGGAGCTTGAAGTTCTAGAGTTGGAGCTTGAAGCTCTATATTTTGAACCTCTTTGGTTTGGAGCCTTGTTCATCGGCCGCCTAACGGTGTTATCTCGGTGCCCTTTTCCTCCGGAAGCCATTTAGAGAGAATGGGTTGTTGAAGTTGAGAAGAGAGTGTTAGCGAGTGGATAGGAATTTGCTTGAGTTTTTCGTGTTATCCTGTATTTGCTCTCTTATAAAGATGGGGTTGCATCGGGAAAGAGGGGGTGAATTTACAGACTTTTGCAGCTTTTTGTTGGGAATGAGCGATCTATGGAGAGGACAACTCATCAATTGGAGTTATAGGTTTGGAGCAGACCATTAATAGCTGCTGATTTGGAGCTACTCATGGTAGCATGCAATAGCTTGTGTAGCTATTAGCGAAGTGACTCTTTGAAGAGTCTAAGGTTATTGCAGTCTATTTTTAGTGTTTGTAAGGTTTAAGGATTTTTTTCTTAGGAAGGTACAACCTCAGTATGCATGTATATACACTTCATTTTATTTTTTTTGAAGCTCCTCATTTCTGTATATATATATATATATTTTTTTTATTTATATATATATTTTTTTATTTTATTTTTTATTATCAGAGAGGAACTCTGTATTTTTCGGCTGGTTGCCCTGTTGGCTCATTTTACCCATTGTACAGAAGGGTGTTTTATTGACATGGTTACTCCTAGCTGGGTTTCTTAGATTAATGTACCGTTCAAAAAGCTGTTTTGCAAGTCTAGGGTTTGTTGTACTATTCTTTTGAGTTTAGGTCTAAGTTTTCCATAGTCTCTCAATCCAAGTTGAGTTCTGGGTTACTTAATTCTCTCTCCAAGCTGAGTTCTAGGTTTTCTACATTCTCTCCCCCTCTCTCTAAGCTTGATTAGCTGTCCAAGTTGTGTTCAAGCTTTTAGAGAAAAGACAGTAGGACTAAGGCTGTCGTAGGTTGTCACCGTTGGGTCACAAAGGTGTGAAGTGGTGCGGCAGTGGTGAGGCCACTCATACGCTTTCTTTGATTGAGGCGGGTTGCGACGTTAGACGTCGATTTCTAGGTATTGGATTGGGGCTAGGGTTTGGTGTCAACGATTGGGTTGTTTGAAGTAGAGTTGGTAAACGCCAAAATCATGAAGGAAAAAGAGAAGAGAGGTGAGTTGTTAGAGAAAGAAAGGAGGAAAGAAACATACTAGCAAATCGCAGAGGTCGTCGACAACGAGCTGCAAGGGTGTTGTGAGGTGCGATAGAGGGGAGGGGTCGCTTGTGCTCTTGGGTTTTGGAGTTTTGATTGTGGGTTTGCTGCTGGGGTTGGGTTCATGTACTATCGAATGTTAGTGGGTTTGGTTTTTGATTAAAGATTCTACACACGTGAAGGTGAGTGAGCCCACCAGAGTAGGGCTAGGGTTTTGATTCCTTGGATTCATTGAAGTTAAGGGTTTTGAGGGGGGTAGTGCTGCGGGTGGAGTTTGAGAGGAGTAGCGAATCAGGAGGGTGAAGAAAGAAGAGCCGAGATTCACTTGGGTATGCGTTCGGAGCTCGCGCGATTGGTACTGTAGGAATTAATAAAGGTACGTTTTTCTTTTGATTTGAGTTGTGTTTTGTTTATATATATATATATGTACATATAAGGTATGGCTTTGTAATATATAAAAGAAAAAAAGGCTGTTGGAGAGTTTGAAAAAAATGGCGAGCCACATTTTTTTATTTTATTATTATTTATAAATTGATGAGGTAATACGATAATAGAGTGCTGTATTTCGGAGAGTTGTAAAAATGGAGAGATTGGAGAATAAAATAAAGGAGAGCTATGCAAGTTGGAGAACTCCTAGGGTAGTAAAATATTAGAGAGCCAAGAGATTGAAGTGAGGGAAGCCCAAAAAAGAATTTCGTGAATTATATTAAAAAATGAGGCGAGGGAGGTTGAAGAAAAATTTTGTAGGTTATATAACAAAAAAAAGTTGAAGTGAGGGAACCCCAAAAAAGAATTTCGTAAATTATAAGAAAATGAGGTGAGAGAGGCTCAAGAAAAATTTTGTAGGTTATATAACAAAAAAAGTTGAAGCAAGGGAAGCCCAAAAAAGAATTTCGTGAGGTATGTAAAAAATTAAGCAAGGGGCTAGAACCAAGTTTTTTTTTTTTTTTTTGAAGTGAGGATGGTGCGAAGGGAGGGGCGAGGGGAAGTTGCGAGGGATGGGTTTGGTTATGCAAGGGAAGCGAAGATTAGTGCGAGGGGTGAGGGGAGTTGTGAGGGATGGGTTTTGTTATGCGAGGGAAGGAGGCCTATTTCAAAATAATGCCTTAGCGAGGAGAAGAGGGCTTGCTTTTTTCTTTTTTCTTTTTTTGGTTGTACTTTGGTGGAAAATATTAGTGAAGGAGAAGGGTTAGAAAATTAGCGAGGGATAGAAACGTACCTGTACGAAAGGCGAGGGAGAGGAGGAATTGCGAGGGAAGGGTTACTTTATGCGAGGGAAAGAGGCCTAACGCAAAATAGTGCCTTAGCGAGGGGAAGAGGGCTTTTTTTTTTTTTTTTTTGTAGGTTTGATTCCTTGCTAACTAGAGTGCCTTATTCACTAAAGGTGAACGAATTGATATTTTTTTTTTTTGGAAGTAAAAAGCACCTCAATGGTGAATGCCATTTCTGATTTGTAATTCTTGTTTTGATGCAGGAGAGGCGAGGTTTTGTGATATGGCTAAAGTGAAAGGGGGAAGTGTTGTTTTCCGCCATGGTGTGCAACAATCACTAGCGAGTTTTTCTGGCATTTCCAAGTCGAAATTGGGTAAATCCAAGAAAAATCTTTTTAAGGCCAAGAAGGACACGGATCTCTCGATCGTCCCTCCAGTGAATTATTGGTGCAGGGCACCTTTCTTTGGCATAATGGATTTATTTTGGGCGAGGGTGGACTTGTTTGATGACAATGGCGGGGGCCCAACTGATTTTCTTCTTGGTGGGGTTGAGCCAAAGAAAGGGGTTGAGGCTTTTGTTCCTCCAGAGTCTATTGTGCGTTTTCATATGGAGAGGGGCACTTATCCTTATTTTTTTCTTGCTTTTAAGGATTATACGGGACCCAAAGATGACTTTGATGTCTGGAGTGCAGCTATCTTTCACCATTCCTCATATTGTGAGGTGCTTGCTGGAGCTAAAATTGCTACTGCTATTTCTCAGTGTACGCGGATTAGACGGGAGCCATCTTGGCTGGAGTTCACATTGTCACGTTGGAGTTTGAGCTCTCACACTTTTATTGCATAGTGGGGCGAGACGACCCCTACTCTAAAGGATGTAGCTATTTTGACCGGGTTAGAGCACCTTGGATCAGCAAATCCTAGCGTAGGAAGTTTGTCTCTTAGCCAGATGGCTATTGTTGGGAGATTAGAGGAGGCCATGGCACCAACAGGGAAGCTATTGAGTCGTTATCAGAATAAAGTGTTGGTTACACCTCGATCACGAAAACAACCGAAAAACACTTTTGGGGATGACTTCGTTACTGGTTTCGAGATCTTAGCCATCAGGTTCAAGGAAACGTGGAGGATGGATTTATAGGTCCAGGAATGAAAGGGGACAAGTGGGGTAGTGTTGAACATTTAGCTGTTTTCATTACTTATTAGCTGTCGCTGTACGTCTTGATGGGTAGGCCTCAGGACGGTATTTGTCATGAGCTCTTTTCTCTTGCTGCGATTCTTGCCTCCGGCTGTTCGATTCCGTTGGCTCCTTTATTTCTGGAGGGCTATATAAGAGGTTGGATATGTATCAGGAGGATGTTGACCTTTCCAAAGGTCGGTATGGTGTTACAAGCTTCCTCCCTACTACCTTTCTGCAATTATTTTTGTATGAGAGATTTCCTAGCTTGGCCCCTATGCCAAGGGTATTTTCCATTGAAGAAAGTGAGTCGCGTTCTGCTAGGTAGGCTGAGGGATGTGTACAAGGGAGTTTAGCCAGTATTTTTGATTTTGAGGACAAGTTTGTTGCTCATCCTTATGTCATGCCAGTTTGTGGAGTATCTTCTACCATTGCCCACTGCCCAGATGATTGTGAGCTTGTTCTTGAACCGGGTGTATCTTATTTGGGGGATGCAGATTCAATGATGGTTCTTAGCACCATTTCTGGGTATTTACCTTATTTTGTGGATAACATATATGGTGTGGCAGCCTATAATCCTCTAAAGGTCGCTTGACAGTTTGGTTTAGACTAAGGGGTTCCTCAACATCTTCCTTCCCCTGTGCCTTCTGCGGTCGATTTTATGCAATTGTATGTGTATTCTTTTCTTTTAGAAGAATTACAGTATCGGGGTTGAGTTGTGCTAGTAAGTAAGGATAAAGTTGGCGGAACCACCCCTAGTTGGAGAAAGTATAGAGATGCAATCTTACATCATTTCAGGATTTCTTATGTGGCGATCTTGTGCCCATCCATGTAGAGCTCATCCCGTCTGACGACCCTGAGTTGTGTATGGCTCGTGGAGAACAGGCTTGTTAACTGCAGATAGGGAGGAGCTCAGCCCACTAGCTCGCCTATCTGAGGTGGCTATTGCTTTGGAGCAAGCCCAGATAGTTTCTCCTGATTGTCCCTATCGTGCCAAGCGTAAAAGGCCGCCCCCTACTTCTGTTCTTGTTCCAGTGCCTGGGAGAGTACCTCCAAAGGCCGGAGGTATTGATCAGCCTACTAAAACCAGGGTTGCTCACCAAGTGAGGGGTTGCTCGACTGACACCATTGATTCATCACAGGTGAACTAACATTTCGTATATTGAAATTATTTGTGTTTGTGGCGTTTCCAATACATTTGTATTAAAAAACCTATATTGTTTACAGGGGTCGACTGGCATGTGTCGGATAAAATTGGCGTAACATAAGGCCTTGCCCATAGATGGAGGCGGGTCTCATGATGGTGGCCTCCCAATCCCTCTAGATCCCCTCGAAGGGCTTGATGTTGGTGACACAACTATGGATTTGAGAATGGAGTGCCTTCTAGAAATTAGTGTTTTTCCTCCGACAGTTCCTACTTATGAGATGGGTAAAAGCAAGGCAAAACTTTATGCTTATAGACGGTCGGAGAGTACTGAGGATGATGTAGAAAATTCAGAGGATGATGAAGAGGGTTCAGACCAGAGTCTTGAAATTATGGGGGAAAGAGATGATGTTGAAGGCGATGTCGAAGACGATATTGGATATGACATGGTTAGTGTCGGGCTTTCTTTATTGGATACATCGAATTCTAGGGATATATTGGATCTTTTGCGGGCCAAGATTGGAGGTGGTGTCCCTATTGTTCACTTGTTTGAAGGTGATTGTAATTTTTCACATAGCGATGTGCCTAGCTCAAGAGTTGGGGGTGCGAGTACATCCGTGAGCTTGTCATGTGGCGTTGGCTCTTCTGCACCCATTTCTTTACATGCTTCTGCGAGCCTAGAGAGTAATGTGCCCACCATTCCTTCGAGCTCTGAAGTTGGAGTCAACTCATCTATTATTTCAGCTGGTTCAGACTTGGGTGGTGTGCTCGTACGTGAGTTGTTTGGCTTTATTTAGAATGGTGCCAGTGATATTGGAGGTAGCCTTCAAAAGCCATCACTGCCAGCTATTGATTAAGATTATTCCCTCATTCATACTACTGATGGAGACTTTTCTCCTATTCATCTTCTCCGTGGCAGTGTGATTCTTAAAGGGATTGATGGGAAGGAAAAGTTATTGGATCCAGCTGTGTTGTTTGCCGGGGTGAAAGTAGAGTTAATTCCTCGACTACTCTTTGTTCTTCATTATAAACCCACCACTTTCATGCACTTGAGTAGCTCCTATCTTCAGACTTATTTTTTGGACGGTTTTGGAGAATTCCTTAAGGAGCTTTACAAGTTGTCCTCGAAGACAACTTCTCTTGATGAGGTGTTGGCCTAACGTAATGTTTTGGGCAAATTTCGAGATGACCGAATTAACAGATTGGAGGTGGGTCGACTGGATGATTGGTTATCTCTTCTTGAATCCTCGGTCAGGAGGAGGATGACTAAGACTGAGCTAAGCGAGGTAAATAAGGCTTTGGTTGCTGCTGCGCGAGTGGAGGAGGAACGTAAGCTATCTTTTGAGCGCACACAGAAAGCTTTCAATGAAGCAGAATTGGTGACTTCCAGCTTGAGGAAAAAGAAAGCGATTCTTGAAGTGAGACTGGAGGGTGAAGATGAGGGCCAAGGGGGAGAAGACCAAGCTTCCAAAGTCTTGATTTGATTTAGTTGGATCATAGCTTGGTAGCATATGATAGTCTAAAACTTTTTTGTATGTTGGAGATTTGGGCCTTTCTTTCTTTTTTTGTAATTAAAAATCTTCAACTACATAATGGAGCTGACTTTATATTTAGAGCGTTTGCTTTTATTATTTGTGATTATAGTTAGAATAAGTGTGGAAAATGATGATATTTATTGAAGAAACTCGAATGGGCACAATACATCTTGGTGTAGTACATCATATAGCAATGAGTAATTTCTAAGGATAGTAAGCCTTTAACCATTTCGCATTGATGGGGCTCAGGAGGGTGTGAGAGTCAGGCTCGGAAATTCTATAAGAGCCATTTTCATTGACTTCTCTTACTACATAAGGACCCTGCTACTTGGGTGTGAATTTGTGGGTTGATGTTCCCCTCATGACATGAGGTGCAACCCGTAACGCTAAATCATCTTCTTGGAACTACTGAGTATCATAAGCTCTAGTTATACGGCTCTGGTAAAATTTAAGATTAGCCTGGGCTTTGTCCCTTCTTTCATCAAGGACTTCCAGCTTTGACGGTCTGGAGTGCGGGGTAGTTCCACTTCAGAGGGCCATGCGAGTCGAGGGTATGGTAATTTCCACTAGGAGGACTACTTCCGTGCCATATACCAACGAAAAGGGAGTCATTTGAGTTGGCCTTCTTTTGGATGTTTTGTATGCCTAGAGTGCCATTGGGAGCACATGTGCCCAGTCCCTTTGGCAATCCTTGAGAGTCCTTGAAAGGATTCTAAGGAGTGTTTTGTTGGTTGCTTCAGCTTGTCCATTCCCCTGGGGATAGTAAAGCGTTGATTTATGGTGTGTGATGTCATAAGAGACCAAGAGTTGTTCGACTTGGCGATTGACAAAAGGGGTCCTATTATTTGACAGGATTACTTTGGGTATACCAAAACGACATATAATGAATTCTCGAATGAAATTGGAGACAACGGCTCTTGTTGCTTTCTTCAGGGGGATGGTTTCTACCCACTTAGTGTAAGTCTCTGTGGCTGCTACAATCCATAAATGTCCCTTTGACGGTGGAGAGATGGGGCTAATAAGATCTGTAGCCTACGTGTGGAAAGGCCATGGTGAGCTTGAACTATGCAGATCGGTAGCGGGTGCGTGAATAAGGTTTCTATGGAGTTGACAAGGTTTGCAGCGTTTGGCATACATTTTGGCATCTGCTTCCATGGTAGGCCAATAATAACCTATATGCAAAAGATGTTAGAATAGCTTGGCTTCACCGTGGTGCTCCGACCGTGAGCAAATTCTAAAACTTTATGGATTTCTGCTCCTGATAAGCAGCATAAGGGCTTTCCGTCAAAGCCATGCCAAAAAAGTTTCCCTTCCTGCAAAAAGAATTTCGGAGCTCGCTTCTTGATTATTGTAGTTGCGGAGCAGTCTGGCGGCAATGATTCTTCTTTGAGGTAATCTATATACACCTAACGCTAGTCGAAAGTGATTTCTGTGAAATTGCATTCAGCTTTTAGAGGGAGTTCCTGGCATTTGGTGCACTTTCCTTAAAGGTCGTTTGCTTCCTTGGCCATGGTAGGCCAATAATATCCTTATCGTTGTAGCCTCCTGTAGAGGCTCACGTTTCCTGTCCCGCAAGAACGATTGTGAACCCCTTCTAGCTTAGACTTGGTTTCGGTGAGGTCGATCCAACGTGCTAGCAAACCCCCAAGCCTTTTGTAGTAGAGGACTCCTTGCTAAATCATGAAGTGTTTGATTTCACACAAAGGTAGTTTACCTGAGGGGGCACGGAGCTCGTCGATGATTAGGGCTCTCCAGTCGACGGGTTCTTTTTCGAGAAAGATGGTAGTTACCGAGAACGGCATGAAGCGTTTCAGAACTTCCATCTTGGTTGATTCTTTCGCGAATTCTACCTTAGAAGCCAAGGTAGCAAGGGCGTCCGGGTATCGATTGTTGGAGCGAGGAGCGTGTTCTATCCCTACCGTGTCAAATTTGTCTGTCAACCTTTGGACAATGGTTTTGTATGAAGCCAAAGGGGGCTCTTTGATAGCATAGTCTCCATTGGTGTTCTATCCCTCCTTTGATAGCATAATCTGGCTTGACCACCAGATTAGAGTTGCCTTTGATGCATAGGAGACTTACTCCTAGATGGAGTACTGCCATAAGCCCTAATATCAGGGCTTCGTATTCTGCCTCGTTGTTAGAGCATTTAAAATCTAGTTTATATGACAAATTGACTTCAGTTTGATTTAGGAAAATAAGGACTATTCTAGCTCCTCTCCCTTTAGAGGTGGACGATCCATCGAAACTCAAGCTCCATTCTTCTTTGGAGTTTACTTCAGCAGCTTGGAACTTATCTCCTTGCAATTCATTCGAGGGTAACTCATATTCTTCACTGGGGAAGTGAGTCAAGAGGTCGGCCAATGCTTGACTCTTGATGGCCTTGGGAGCTTTGCAAGTGATATCATATTCTGCTAATGATAGGAGCCAACAGGCTGGCCTACCGGAGAGTGTTGGTCTAGTGAGGAGAAATCGAATGGGGTCACTCCTGGTCATGAGATGGATGGGGTAAGAAAGAAGGTAATGGCGGAGTTTTTTGGCAATAAAGACTAGGGTGAGGTAGTGCCACTCAATGGGGGAATATCGGATCTCAGCGCCTTGGATGACTCTGCTTATGTAGTACACGGGTCGTTCAAGTCCATCAATTTCCTAGGCGAGCAGAGCTCCGACTGATTTCGGCGTGGAAGTGATGTAGAGGAGTAAGGGCCTCGCCGGCTAAGGAGGAGTCGTGGAGAGAGGGAAAGTTAAAGCTGACTTCACCCTTTCGAATGCTTGTTGGTGCTCCTTATTCCAAATGAACCTGACATCCTTCTTCAATAATGAATTAAAGGGTTGTGTTATTTCGCCATAATTGGGATAAACTATCTCAAGTAAGATACCCGACCAAGGAAGGTTCTCAACTTGTCTAGATTGGTTGGTCGTGGCATATTTTTTATGGCGGCGACCTTTACTGGGTCAGGGTATATCCCATGGCGATGAACGATGCAGCCAAGGAACTTGCAGGCAGTGACTCCGAATGCGCATTTAAACGGGTTCATTCGGAGTCTGTATTTCTTACAGCGTTCAAAGACTTTTTGGAGGTCTCTAAGGGGACTAGTCTCCTCTTTGGATTTTACTATCAAATCATCAATGTAACATTCCAAGGATTTGTGCAACATATCGTGAAAGATGGCTATCATAGCTCTCTGGTATGTTGCTCCCGCGTAAGATGCCCGACCAAGGAAGGTTCTAAACTCGTCTAGATTGGTTGGTCGTGGCATATTTTTGATGGCGGCGACTTTTGCTAGGTCGGGGTCTATCCCATGGCGATGAACGATGCAGCCAAGGAACTTGTCGACAGTGACTCCAAATGCGCATTTAAGCGGGTTCATTTGGAGTCTGTATTTCTTACAGCATTCAAAGACTTTTTGGATGTCTTTAAGGTGACTAGTCTCCTCTTTGGATTTTACTATCAAATCATCAATGTAACATTCCAAGGATTTGTGCAACATATCGTGAAAGATGGCTGTCATAGCTCTCTGGTATGTTGCTCCCGCGTTTTTTAATCCAAAAGGCATTACAGTATAGAAAAAGTTACCTATAGGAGTGCGAAATGCCGTCTTGGGAGCATCCTCTGGAGTCATCTTGATCTGGTTGTAGCCGTTGAAGCCATCCATGAATGGGAACATATGGTGCCCCACCATTGAATCAATCAAGGTGTCTATGTTTAGGAGTGGGAACTCATCTTTGGGGCAAGATTTGTTTAAATCTCTGAAATCGACGCGCACTCGAATTTGACCGTTCTTTTTGATAATTGGGACGATGCTAGAAAGCCAGGTGGGATGTTGGATGGGTTTGATAAATCCTGTTCCAAGCAGCTTCACCACTTATTCCTTGATGTTGAGCTCCACCTTGGGCTTATAAAATCTTACACCTTGCTTGACTGGGCGAGCCAGGGGGATGACGTTCAAGCGATGCATGGTAACATCTTTGTCTAATCCTGGAATTTCTTCATATGTCCAAGCGAAAACGTCCGAATACTTCTTGCTTAACTTGATGAGGGGCCCTCTTTGTTCTGTTGGCAGATCTTTGCAAATGAAGATAGGACGCCTGGGTTCTCCTTCAGGGGCTATGTTGATTTCTTCCAGTTCTTGTTTTTGGGGCCAAGGGCTGTCTTGTAAACACTTCGGAGCAGGTCGGACTTCTTGCAATCCATCTTGCTTTAGGATTGCAACCAAGTTGGCAGGGACTTGGTTAGGAGATGAAATGGCTCCTTGGCGAAGGATTTAACTTTTGAGCCTTCAGCTCCATCCAAATGAGTTATTACAGGACAATTGGATTTGTCAAAGTGTTTATCTGTTGCTGGAAAAGCCATAACTTTTTTTCTCCTTCTGCTCCTCTTGTCTCTGTATTTTTTATTTTTTACCATTGGCAGGTGTTGGGCCAGTGCAGACAAGGTGTAGCAACGGTGATCTTCTCCACTTGGTTCATGATTGGCGATTGCTACTTCGTCTAGCTGGGGGTCGGCATTAGTAACATTTGCTAACCCCACGCACCGTCATAAACGGTATACCACTCTGCCATCTTTTGTTTGAAACCTCATGACTTTATGGAGCTTTCTTGAGGGCTCTGATTTGGTGAAAGTCTTTTTGCGAGGTGGTGATGAATCTTCTTCAGAGAGGTCATCCCAGTTAGGTATGGGAGTTCCTTGAAGTGGCAAGGGAGGTTCATCTTCATCGACATGATTGTAAGACACTGCATCTTCCATGTGAGCTTCGTCTACTCAAAAGGGTTTTTGAGAACCAACTATGGCTACTACCTCATTGTTGTAGATTGCTTTGACACATTGATGGTAGGTGGAGGGGATCGCAACATATCTGTGAAGCCAAGTTCTCCCTAGAAGAGCCTGATAGGTCGTCTCTGCTTCTATATCATGGAACTTAGTGGTAGAGCAGATTGGTCCCACTGCTAAGTCTAACTGGACATGACCTATGGTTTTGATTTTTTGGCTTCCAAAACCGGTGATGGAGATGGGTTGTCTGACTAAGTACTTTTGTGAGATCCCAGCTGCCTGGAAAGTAGAATAAGGCATTACATTGAGTGAAACCCCTCCATCCATGAATCCTCTTTGAAACTCCATCCTATTGATAAATATTGGGACATAGAGGGGACGGTTATGTGGGAACAATACTTGTTTGTCAGCCTTGGTAAAGGTTATCACCAAGGAGTTATCTCGAAATACTTTCCTTATTGACCCGCTTACACTCATGCATGCTTTACTATTTTGCTCCGCAAGTCTTAAAAAGGCCTTGGTAGCTTCAAAGCGTGCTGCTTCAGACAGGTTGAATTGGTCGAAGAACCATTTGAACTTCGTCGATTTCTTAAGCATTATCACATGCCTGGTCTCAAAGTTCGGACAAGTGGAAGCTGCGAGTTCAGAAAGTTCACACACCATCGGCTCTTCCATCTCGTCATAATGCGAAAGCATCATGACGGTCTTGCCGTTATCCTTGTGGCACGGAAGAGGATCTTTCAAGACATCTTCTGTTTGGTAAGGTAGCTCCAAAGCATCGTCAGACGTCATTTTTCGAACTAGGGATCTGAGTGCCCAACATTCTGTGGTAGGATGTTTGATAGAGTGGTGGTTTATGCAATAGTCTGCACGTGCTTGATCCTTTTTGGTGATAGGTCGCCTTGGCTCGGGGAGGTGAACCTTTCCATCTTCTGCCCAAGCGTTAAGGAGTGCTTGTGCATTGTCCACTGAGACAAGTAATGGCGGGGGAACTTGATCAAATTTTCTCTTTTTTGCCTGCGGGTCTCCTCTTCCTCTAGAGGAGCCTTCGGCTGCATATACAGCGTTGTTGCATCGGTTAGGCCTCCATGAAGAAGGTTGAGGTGCCGTTGGCCGCCATGAGTAGGGTTGTGATGCTGTCATTTGTGCCTCTAATCTTATTGTTTCACTTATGTTTCGGGTCGCAGCATATAGAGCAAAAAAGTTAGGGAAGTAGTAGTTGACCAACTAGAGTTTATAAGTCGTGAGCATCCCTTCGATGCACAATGACACCAGTTGGTGTTCTTCCATCGAGTCTTGAATGTCTACTGATTTTTCCTTGAAGCGGCAGACGTAAACGAGGATGTCCTCCCCAAGTCCTTGTGTTTCCCTCATAAGATGAAGGGTAGTTAACCTTTCTTCAACGTAGAAGAACTTGATATAAATTTTTTTTACTATGTCCTCCCATGAAGAGATAGCGCCAGCGGTGAGGTTGGCATACCACGAGAATGCTCGAGCTGTGAGGGATTTGGAGAATTCTCTCATGCAGAGGTTTTGGTCCTCTCAGTGAGCTCAAAGAGCATCAAGAAAGCGTGAAACATGCTCTAGCATTCCTTTTTCGTCCGTTAAAACGGACAAACTTGGGTACTGTATATCCTACCGGATATGGAAGACTTGCAATGTGAATATGGTAGAGGGAACGGAGGTCTAATTCTGGAGAGGCAAGGATGTGACCTTTGTTTGTCTGAAGTGGGCTGTGTATGTGCTCTTTTACTACATCCAGTGTTAATGGCTGGGAAAAGGGTTGATCCGACAGAAGACCTGAAGAGCCAGTCGAAGCCACTTCGGTGGGAGCTCCGCTAATAGATCCAACTTATGGTGGAGGTACTTGGCTAGGAGCTAATGGAGGGAGCGAGGTGATTGTTTGTCCTCCCATTTGGGTTTTGCAGGTTGTTTTGTGGAGCGGGGTTGGTTTCTGAGCCATTCTGGGCTAATGACGGAGCACCATTTTGTGATAATGAAAGGGGGTTAGATGATGATGGAAGTGTAAGTGCCCTTTGTAAGGCTAGTAGGGCATCCATTAAGAGTTATTGGTTCTGTTGAAGAGAGGTGATGCTCTCAGTTAATACACGTAACTAATCCGCTCTGGCCAGTTGAGAGGATTGTTCTTCTGGAGAGCCACCGGAGTTGTGTTTCGAGGTCTCCGCCAAGGTCTCCCTACCGCCACCTTGGGATGTCGTTGCTCCAGTTCCAGTGTTCTTTTTGGGTGCCATGTGAAGTGAGCACCACTCTTCCCCAACAGAGTATAATATGAGTGAGAGGTGTGGCTAGAGGTAGTCTAGGAAGATGGTGGGCACTTCAATGGCCTGAGATCATCGGATGTGGAGATGAGGAGGTTAAGGCAAGCTTAGAGAGGGAAATGTTGGCAGTAATGGACCTTAAACACTAATGTAGAGTATGAGAGGAGATGTTTGAGTGTAAGACTTAGTATGTTAGAATTATGGAGTTGTTGTGTCTTGCTGCATATATGATACGTTATATAGGCCACAGGAGTATTGGAGCCCAAGCAAACTATTGAACAGGTGGCTCGTTCTCCTCAATTCTGCTAGAAATGATATAAGCCCTTCTTCCATTTGTGGCTTGACAACAGATAGAGAGCAACGTTTCATGGTAGACGGAAAGTAACGTTTCGTATATGCATCGATGACATGAATGTAAGGTTGTTGTTGCTTCTTCCCCAAACCTGATCGAGATGGAGTTGTCTTAGCAAGAAGACAACCATCTTGACGATCCCATGACCTCAACCGTCAGTCCAGTATCCTCTGATGATTCTGAGCAGTAGTGTCTAGGTCTTGCTCCTAACCCAGGCATCCAAGTAAGTGAATGGGCCAGGGCCCACCTTAGTGTTTAGGAGAGCCAGGGGCTCGCTTCCAAGTGACCAAGTAGGAGAATGGGCAACAGGCTTATCTTAATGTTTAGGAGAGGGGCTCGCTTCTAGGTGACCAAGTAGGAGAATGAAGGGTTGTTTGGGATGTTCTAAATAAGTGCACTTTTTAACTTTTTTTTATAAAATATGGATTAGGTTTGAAGTGATGTGGTAGAGAGGTGATATGACTTAAATAAGATAATATGACTTAAATAGGATAGTGACTTTTTAATTTTTTGACTTTTTTAGGAGATGTCAAACCTAACCTGAGCCACAGGCCTATCTTAATGTTTAGAAGAACCAGTGTTTATCAATCCAAGTGAACTGGGGGCTAATTGTATTGTTGTTTGGTCTTGGAGCGAGGTATGAAGAACCATGGGCCCTGCGAGACCATGGTGCTACCTATTGCAGGGCATTTTATATTTAGATATATTTGGGCTTATATGTATATAGTCTTGGTTTTGCGTAGTACCTTGGCACATGGCGCCCGTAGGGCTCACCATGTATCAAACATACGACATGCCCACGTGGTGCCTTATTGGTCTGCCACTTGGGTGGGGTTTTGGTGATGTGGCACCTGTAAAGCTTGCCACGTATTAAGCTTGATACAAGTACCCACAAATATGATATGATGTTCATCTAATTTTTACCACATATTATTGTACAGTAGTAAATCAAATTAGATTTCCTTGATGCAAACAATCCTTTTGAATTCCCGAGTCTGGGATATGCAGAGTAGGTACATGCTCCACTCCACTCCACTCCACTCTCATGTATATCAATGTAAAATTTGTTTTACGTAGACTTGTAGGTGTGTGCAACATACAAAAAATGATCTACTAACTGTTATTTTATATTGTCGTAGTTGTTGAGTCCAAATTAATTATATGTTTTGTTTCGTTTTTTTCGCATGAGGTAAGGTTCTTGCAATGGATATTGATTCTCTCGAAAGTCATCATTCTCCATTTCATAAGTTGATAGCAGAAGAGTGGCAACCAGAAGAAGATACGTGTCCTACTTTAACTGTACCAATAAACTTGATTACCTACTTGACCCAAAGTTCCTCTTGTGGCGACACCTTCGTTGTGAAGTTCCCTTGGTAATAATCAACCCCCATTTTTATTCATGCTTGTATTCTCTAGTAAAATGCACATACCTTATGATTAAGCATGTTTGTCAATCCTTCTCCACCAGGATCAAGTAAAAATGAAAAAAAAATAAGAGGATAATTTCGGTACAAACTTTATTGTTCAATGTATGATCTATAATGTACTTTCTATTTCTGTCTTTACGTATAAAATGGAGACGGTCGATGGCAATGAAAAACCGTAAGTGAGTATTATTTTATATATGTTTATTTATTTATTATTGTCTTCGTTGTGTGATTTTTCAATGTGGGGATACATTGTCACTTAATGCTTAAATATCATAGATTTCAAGTAAACTGATAATTATGTAAGATTCATGTTATCATTAGAGTTCTTCCACTATAGTTAACATATTACTGGTATTTCTAGGAATCAAATCTGTTGGTAGACTTTTTCCTATTACTTGAAATTTTTAGCAATTGTTGCGATACAACAACAAAATTTTAGCATAAAATATTTGCAAATTGCAAACATTGTAGAAACTTGGAAAGAACCTTAATGTAGATGACACGGAAATTGTGAATGTTGGTAGCTATTTATCAAATTGCTTTAGTAAGAAAAAAAAAAAACCTTTAGAGTTGCAAATTGATTTAAATCCAAGAATTTAGATTGGTTTCTATCAACGAAAGTTGTTAAGATTTGTTCAAAAATGTCAGTATTTGGATAGAAGTGGATGGTCTTATGGAGTGTGGAATAGTGGTGGAGGAGAACCAATTTTTATAGTGGCAAAGAAGTTAAAATTGCTTAGAGAAGATATTAAAGGTGGAATAAGGAGGGGTTAGGAGACTACTTGTAATGACCCAGATTTTCCATACATTGATAAGTAAAAAATAATATTAAAATTACATCTCCAATCAATCTCTTCAAATAAAGGGCACTAAAATACTCAAACATCTAATAAATAGTGTCTCAAAAAATTACAATTTAAAATTGTCTTGAAATATTAAATAATAGAAAAAATAGTTCCAAAAATTCCATAATCAATATTCATCTAAAACTCCAAACAATCACCTTGCAAATACACCTGACGATGAATATGGTAAGCTCAAAACCATTAACTCACAACAACCACAACCAGAGAAGTTTGTCATAACTTTCTAATGGTAATGGTGCCATCACTGTTTTTGTTATTGCATGCTTTCATCTAAACTACCTTTCATTACTTTATTTCAGTTTCTAAACAATTGCAAAACTAAACATGGTTGAAGTCTTTTTTTTTTTTTTTTTTGGTTGGTTCACTGAATTGTATCTTCCTAAGAAGAATTGAGCCAAGTCCTCATTCTTTCACTCTCACTCGCACTCTCACTTTCACAGACTATAGATTGATTGTTTTTTGATATTTGCCAAGTTTGGCATCCTCCAAAAAATCCAAAAAGTCAAAAAGTCACTATCCTATTTAAGTCACATCATCTTATTTAAGTCACATCACCTCTCTAACACATCACTTCAAACCCAACCCAAATCCAACCCATATTTCATAAAAAGTCAAAAAGTGCACTTATTTAGTCTTCCCAAACTTAATTTTAGGGAAATGTGAAGAACTTGGGAACCTTGGAGTTTGCAATTTTGAGCTCAAAATTTGAAGGTCATCGAAGCCTTGACAGAGTTTTACGAGGTAATGCCATAAAGTAGGAATATGAATGTGTGGATTAAAGGAAATTATTTATTATTTCATTTTGGTTATACGAACTACTATTTAAGGCATGTTTTAATTACTACAACATTTTGTCGCTCAGTATGTGAAGGAAGGTTGTTGATTTACTGCCAAAATCTGCAATTGTAAACAGACAGAATCACAACCTACAATGTTCTTATGGCAATGAAGTAGCATGCAAGTTTGTCTTGCAAGAGTTGCCATCTTCTATGGTTGTTTAGCGTCTTAAATCTCAGAAGCTTCTTGTTTGAGATGTGAACGACTTGATCTTTTCTATTTTGTTTGTAATGCTTAATGTATGCAGTTCCATCTTAATTTGGATCCTTGAATTTTCTACATATGTGACTTTATGTGTATACACACTATGGGTATGTTTGATTGACAGGATTAGAGTATGGGATTGAGATTATTAATCCATGGGCCCAATTATCCTATGTTTGTTTTGACATTTTGTTTTAGGATTATTAATCTAATGGATAATTAATCCAACAAATTTGTAGGATTATTAGTAATGGGGTAGGGGGTGGGATTATATAACCTAAATTGGGAAATAAAGTAAAAAGACTATTTTACCCTTGACTATATAAGTAGAGATGGAAGCCAAATCAAATCATCTCTACACAGCAAAGACACAGCCGCTTTGCTGAGAGAAGATAACCTTCGTGAAGATCTCCATCTCAGTGTGCTGAGTTTAGCCTTCGTTCGCCGGAAAATTCACCATCAACACTGAAAAACTCTCATTACCGGTGAGCTGATCATCTTCGTCATTTATTTTTTTTCTAGATTTTTATCTATTTCAACAATTAATTTTACATGTTTGGTTCAAAATTTATGATAAATCATCATTGTCAGAATTTATGAGATGTATTTGTATATATATACATAGCTCTATGTATTTGTAACAATGTTTTGATAGTTTTGATATATTATATACTAGATCCGTGTTTGATTCTATTGTTAAAATTCTGCCCACCATGTGTTTGATTCTATGTTCAAGTGAGAAACTCATCATAAACAATTGGAACATGCTCATGAAGTGTTTGATTATTGCCCATCAAGTGTTTGTAACTTTCACTTTGATTCTCGCTTTGAAACCCTATGGAGTTTAGCTGCTGTCTGTTTTAGTTCAGTTCTGGCTTGATCACTGGTAGTTTTCTCGATTTTAGAACTTAATTTTTAATCTCAATTTGTGATTATTAGTTTTCGTGTAGACATTTCTTAGTCTCTTGAATGTTATTATTGAATTGTACTTCCCACCTATGAGATGACCTTTTTTTCTTGTTAATTTGCTTTGTTTGGTAGCTGAGAAAATATGAGAAAAGAGGAAAAGGAAGTAAGTAAACAACAAGTTTAATCTTACTTTTCTAGGTCTTAGTTTAAGAACTTAAAAATGTCAAAGGCAAGATGTCAATTTGCAGATTAACTTTTAGAAGCCCTATGATGCATCTAATTGTTATGGTCAAAAGTCTGTAGATATTCCAAAATTCCAATGACAATAACAATTGCATAGTGATTGTTTTAAGGTGAGAAAGCTAGGACATTTTCTACAACATTGTTTTATTTATTTACTTTCCTTTCAAAATCATAACCCTTATGGATTGAGATTTTATAAAAATTTTGGGAGGACAACCTAGGGCTTAGTTCATCATATTTCTACAAAGTCAATTTGCTCAATTAGACCTTAACACAATTTTAGTTGTGTTCTCTTTTTGGTTATTCATACATTTTCACAATAAACTGTCCAATTCTAATTTTTGTTAACCATTAAAAATAACATTTAACTTGGCCCTAAAAGGGTCTGGTGTGAGATTGGGTTGATTTTGGACATAATCATACAAAAGTGAGTAGATGAGTATGGTTCTCCATGGTCAAGGTGGAGACTGCGAAATATTCGTAAATCTACATTTTCTACTTTATTTGGTCCAATGGTGTTTAATGTTTTAATCTTCTCTCTGTTTGTTTAGTTTTGTAAAATTCCTAATTTGCATGCTTGAATCAATTAATTTTTAACACATTAAATATGTTTAGTCTCTGGATTGATCAATTGAACTTTGATGTGGGGTTCAGTGGCTGAGCAAGACTGAAAATAGTAAACACTTCAATAGTGTTCTATGTTGTAAATAAAAGGACATCTGAGATTGAGTCGTGAATTTTCTTTATTTGATTTTCCTTTTATTTTTTAGGGGAGCTAATAGCTTATCTGGTAGCTTCATCTTTGTTAGATAATTCACCTAGTAATGAATGATGTGTTTCATGCTAAAAGCTTTTTATCCACTTTGAGATTACATCCATAATTACAGGTCAAACAAAATTTGAATTAATGCAATCTTTTGGGAGCTAATAGCTTATCTGGTAGCTTCTTTTATGTGGAGTTTTATTGGTGGTACTGGTGAGGGCAGTGCCTTATTACATTTACGGATTTTGTTAGCAACACAACTGGACCTCAAATTTCTCCAAATTCTGATCTTTCAGTTTCACACCAGTACCTTCTCTTTGTTGGACATGCAATAGAATACTTATTTATTATTTATTTTAAATCCAAGGCATTGGTTTTTTTGTTTCAATGCAGAAAGTATACAATACTGTTATGATACACTCAAAATGGGAACCAAGTGTTTCTAATTTCTTTTTATGAGATGGGTTCGATTCATTTCATTTCCTGGCTTCTAGGTTTCTTTTACTCTACAGCAGTCATAATGGGAAAATTAGTATAAGGTTGTGGACTCTGATTTAGTTACTGGGTCATTTCATTTATAATAATAATAATAATAATATCAGAGAGTGAAAATTTGTCTAAACATAAATTGTGATCCTCTCTCTCTCTCTCTCTCTCTCCAATTACTATGCATTTGTGTTCCTGTATTAGATATGTTTGTGAAGGAGCTGTTTTAGTACCCATCAGAACTACATGTTGTTCTAATCTCTTACACTAACTAGATCTGATGTGTTAGCTGAAGCATTTGTAGATGGACAATAATGAATGCTCGGATAGTACGATTGGCCTATTTAAAGCATTTGTAGCACTCCAAGAAGTTGTGTCATCTATTAACTATGTATGTGGTATGTACATTATTGTACTACATGTTGCCTTGGAGAGGTACCAATCTAGGTTGGATATTAAAAGGTCACCACATCCCTTCCAAGCACAATTAGACTATTTGAATAGATTGGTGAAGGATAGCGATAAGTGAGTAGGCATACCTTCATGTGTCTTTGTACACTTGTCCGAAGTGTGGGATTATCTGATTCCAAATATGTCCTCTTAGAGGAGAAAGTTGCAATGTTCTTAAATATGATTGCACACGACTATAAGAATCACAACATCAAGTTCAATTTCATGCGATCTGAGCAAACAGTTAGTTAGTACTTTAACGATGTCCTTAAGGCTATTTTACGCCTACAAGGTGTCTTCTTAAGACACCAGAGCCAATAACTACAAATTGCACAGCTGATAGATGGAGGTGTTTTCAGGTATTACATAGTTTAATTTCATTTTGATTTTGGGCAAACACTAACATATTTAAAATGAATAACCTTATTTTATTTTGATCTTTGGTAGAATTGTCTTGGAGCTCTAGATGGAACTTATGTTACAGTTCGTGTTCTTGAAATAGATAAGCCAAGATACAGAACACGAAAGGGTGAAATTGCTACTAATATCTTGGGTGTTTGGTCCCAAGACATGCAATTCATTTATGTGTTACCTGGATGGGAAGGGTCAACTTCAGATTCTAGGGTACTTAGAGATGCTGTGAATAGACCAAATGGTTTGAAGGTGCCAACTGGTAAGAATCTATATAGTTAATTGATGTAATCTTAATTGCCCAATTTTTAAAGTACTTATACATATGGGACCCATACTTGTTTTCAGGTTTCTACTATCTTGTAGATGCGGGTTACACTAATGGGGAGGGTTTCTTAGCGCCGTATAAAGGGCAACGCTATCACCTCCCTACATGGAGAGTAGGGGGTATCCTAGTGAATCTTGAGGAGTTCTTCAACATGAAGCACTTTGCTGCTTGTAACATTATTGAGAGGTGTTTTGGGTTACTTAAGATTAGGTGGGCAATACTGAGAACTGCTTCGTACTACCCAATCAAGACCCAATGTCGTATTATTACTGCATGTTGCCTTCTCCATAACCTCATCAGATGTGAAATGCCAGTGGATCCATTTGAGTTCGAGTTAAATAACACTCCTATACCTCAACCTGATTTAGGAGAAGAGTTCATCAATACAGTAGAGCCATCAAATCAATGGAGTGATTGGAGGGATACATTGGCAAACATAATGTTTAATGAATGGCAAGCAAATAGAGGAGTTGGTGGAAATCCTCCGTAGTTGAGATAGTTTATTTAAATATTTTATTTGTAATGATGAGAATCTTGTCTATTTTCATAATTGCAAAATATGTAATGAGAATCTTACGTAGTTAAGATGGATTTATTTTTCAAGTTAATCAATTTTATTTGTTTTAATCTTTATTTCATGGAGAATCATTTGTTGCTTTTATGATTGCATAATAATATCTGTATTTTAGGTAGATTGAGCAATTGTTTAATATCAGGAGTTTTTATTTTTTATTTTTTTGTATAGTTCATGCACACTTTTCAATCATATTTTTACCTTGCCTTCCATACTTGTATTTTGTATATTAGAATGAGCTATTAAATCAATAATATGTGTTGTACATCATTATTATAGGCATGGATAGTGTTGCTACCAATCGCTCTCGAAAGAAAAGTAAAGGGAAGGCAGATGCTGGTTCAATTGGGAGTCGTAGGATTTGGATGAAGCTGGAGGAGTTGTTTCTCATAAGTGTAATGAGAGATTCGTGCAATAATCCTAAATGGAAGATTGACAATGGGCAATTTAAGTCAGGGTTTTATGGCGAACTTGAGAAGAGAATAGTCATGACTTTCCTTGGAAGTGACTTTCGTGCTTGTTCTCACATTGAGTCAAAGATAAAAATTTAGAGGAAACACCATGGCCTTTTGTATAAAATGACCAAGCTTAGCGGGGTTTGGATAGAATGACACTGAGAAGATGGTTCTTGTTGACAGTGATGATGTTTGGGAAAACTTTGTTTGGGTAAGTTTTTTTCTTCTACTTTTTAGTGTTCATCTCATCATAACTACTATATATCCCATTCATTTTCATTTCAACTTGATCTCATTTAGCTTATCTTTAATTGAAAGAGCTCTTGTTCATCTTCAGTATTATAAAAGAAATTTTGATAATAAGAGTAGAAAATAAAAAGTGGGAGGGCATGCACTTGTGTATTCAATGGCATTGATGCAACATTTCTTTTAAGTACAAGTTCAGATATGGAACCTTAGATCAGACTATAAAGCAACAAGGGAATCACTCTTTTTCAGTGTAATTCATTTTACCACAATTCAATTCTCTGAACTTTGAAATAGCAAGGATTAATGTTGATTTGTTGAGGTTATTCCAATTTCATCAAATATAGACTAATGAAAAATATACATATTCACCTGTTGCAATGTATTCTGGAGCAGCATAACCATATGTGCCCATAATTTGAGTTGTTACATGCGAGTTTCCACCTGAGGGCCCCAATTTTGCTAAGCCAAAATCTGAGATTTTTGCCTTGAAGACAGAAGCTTTCAAAATAATTGGTTTTAAATATCTCCAGTAGCACAACACCAAAACCATACACATTGCTCTTCATATCACTGCTTCAGTTTGAACAAGTTAATCTTTCTCTGGCTTTGTATATCAGGACATCTCCAAATACATATTCACTTCCTATACTTTTGTTTATGTGCTGCATGCTTGAATGCTCTTTCTTTCTTTTGAACTTGCGAAGAGACAACCAAGTGCGAGTTCTATGCGAAACAAGTCATTTCCATATTATGAAGATTGACTTGTTCTCCTTGGCAAAGACAGAGCCATTGGTGAGTTAGCTGAAGATCCCGCAGATGCAGTTGAAGCAATTACTGTGGAGGAAGCCATGGGGGAGAAGGGTGATGGTTCTCCAGCTAAGCAATTCAATGTTGCTGACTTCGAGTGTTCAATGACTACAAGTGGAAATGCATCCAACTCTTCTGTCTTTAGCAAGGGAGGAACAAAAAGAGGCAGGACTACTGAAGGAATCGCAAGTAATATTGCTACAATGACAGAGACACTCGGCTCTTTTTTGGACAAAGTAGACATTAGATTAGGTGAGATTGTTAAGAGGATTGGATATCAACATGACTTATCCCAAGCTAGGAGGAGTGCCAATGTTGAACTTCTAAAGCTCCCCCTTACATCAACTTAAAGGTTGACAGTAGGTTCTCTCGTTGTCAAAAATGCTCAGTGAGTTGACTTCTTTTTCAGTCTCTTCGATACCGACAAATTGGAGTGGGTATGTCTTTTGTTGGGAGGGCATGTATGAGTACATATGTTGGGGATTGTGGTTTATTCGACACAATAGAATATATAATAGTATTTGATAATGTGGCAATTTAGTTGTGTAGAAGATATTAGAGATGCTATATTTCTAGCTTACACACATCATTGTTCTGCAAACTATTGTGAACATTGCTTTTCTTAGTTTAATATTGAACTTGAGTTGATTGGTGGACCAACAAAAAAAAAAAAAAAACATAATCAGTTACATGTGGTTCTGATGGGTGAATCAAACATAATCTGTGTTTAGACAAATCTGTGTTCAAACATAATTTTGCACGTGTACTTTTAGGCCGTGTTCGCATGTGTTTAATTACCATTTTGTGTGTGTGGAGATATGTTTGCATGTGTTTAATTACCATTTTGTGTGTGTGTGTGTGGATGGGGGTGGGGGTGTGTGTGTGTGTGTTGGTCATGTTTGGTTTGGTTTCTATAAACTTGTTTCAAAATTGTTTTGAAAATTAATTTGGTGAAAAAAATTTAAAAAAATTAGAACACTTATTATTAAATCTATATAATTTTATATTTTAGAAGGTCAAAAAATAATTTTTAAAAATTTAAAAATATTTTTTGATATTTATTTTATCAAATTAGTTTATATTTTTTTAAAAACAAACTAAACATGGCCTTTGTATTTTGTATTTTAATTTTGCTTTTATTTATTTATTTGTGATTTTTTTCAAAATCACATTTATGAAGAAATTTTGATAAAGTAAAGATTGTGAAGAAACATTGATGGAGGGTAAGATTGGAAAAGAAAATAAATATAGTTGTAATCCTACATTCATAAGTTTTTTTATCCAATGCAAATCAAACAATGGACAAGAGGATAATTTATCCTACTAATCCAATTGGATAGTGAATATCACACTAATTTGATGGGATTATTAATACATTCACTATTAGTCTTGTAGATCAAACATGGCCTATATGTATGATGAAATGCCTAATCTACATTTTGGTTTTTTTAAGCCATAATTTGGACTGTGTGTATGTACCATGTTTTTTCTCCTTCTGAGCTCGTTGAGCTTTTCGAACTCTACAATAGCATGAACATTTTTCCAATGTTTAGTTATAGGCTTTGTTATCATAATCTTGCAATTCACAATTTGATTTGTGATTCATGCATAGATCGATATGAATCTTTAGGTGGATCTGTTGTGGGATAGAATCTACGGTGAATAATACAATTCACAATTCTAAAAATATTATAAAATATACCAACAAGCATATCAATTAAGACACAAGACTTGTATGTAAGTTTAATTAGATGCAAGATCATTATTGTGTTCCTAGCTGCGCTTTAAACGACACCATTTCAATTTTTTTTTTTTCTTTTTAAATTCTCTTTGATCTATATTGCTTGCATTTAGAAAAACAATTTTAAATTTTAAGGCTAATTTAATTTTAAAATGTTATGTTTTGTTAAATTTTTTTTAATGTAATCTCATTAATAATATATATATATAAAATAAGATTTCAGATCCAATATGATATTTTTTTATTTCCAGTTGAAATGATGTATTCTTTTTATTTATTATTTTGAAATCAATTTGCTAAACCAAAATAATAAAGGTACACAAACAACCCTTAATGCTTAATGAAAATTCACGAACACTATCTAACTTTTTTCAATGTATCACATATTCCTGGGAAATTCTATTTGCACACACTCTTTCATCTCAGTGCACATCATATCTTAGTTCATACACTTATAACTTTGGTTATATATTATTATTCTTAGTCCATACATTACATATTTCAATTATAACCCTAACTGAAATCTTGTACACACACCACCTAAATAAGGGTTTCCACCAACATTGAAACACATCCATCCACCCACCCAACCCACCCACGATAAACACAGTCACACGGTGAAGACAACTTCATTGAAGACCCACGGTGAAGACAACTTCATTGAAGACTTACATTGTATTTTTTATTCTGTACTCCCGAATTTATTATATATTTTCGACAATTGATTTTCGAATGATATATATTAGTTCAGCTTTGATATATTTTAATAAATTTATTTTCATTTTTAGATCTACTTAATTTAGATATACTTAAAAAGTACAAAATTTGCTAAAAAATCTCGCAAAAATTCATTAAATACAATAATAATAATATGTTGTATCCAATATTTTTTTTAAAAAATTCTTATATAAATTGTATACCTTTTAAGTATATATTTAGATTAAGTGAATCCAAAAAGTAAAAAAAAAAAAGTCACTTAAAATAAAAAATATAAAAAATTTGGAATGAACCATAAAAATTATTCTTAAAATTTATGGATTGTTCTTTGGGCACTCAGTTCATAAATCCAATTTTGAATTTTATTTGCCTAAAGGTCCACACTATAAAATATCGGGAGCTTCTATTTGCACACACCATTTACCCTCTTTTCACACACTTAATGAATTTATTTATTTATTTATTACATTTTTGTCCTAAAATGAAACTACCAAAATACCATTTTCTTCTTCAATCAAAACCCTAACCCTCAACCAAAAACCTAACCCTAACCATCAGTCACCACCATCCTCCATGGTCGCCGCCTCTCTTTTCCTCTATTGCCGCTGTTACCTCTTCCCCCACCACTGCAACTCCCTTTCATCTGCGAACCCATTGCCTTCTCGCCTCTCTTCCCCACCCTATCGCTCGTCGCTCACCCCCCCTTCCTACCACCCCTGTAACCTCCCACTTCGCAAGGCAACACTACTGCCGCCGCAGTTCCCACCCCTTCGCAATCCTCAATCCGGACAGAGAGAGAGAAAAAGAGAGAGAGGCATCGTGGAACCTAGATCTGGGAAGAAGACTCATTTTCTTACCATTCGGACTACCAGTATCGAAAGAATCGCCTCTATTCGAAAATCAACCATCGAACCAATGAATTTGGTTCGACCATCAACATTCGAGCAAAACATTGGTTTGACCATCAACATCGGAAACCCCCTTTCGTCTGCGAGTCGTCGTCGCCACCCTTTTCGCGAATGAGAGGAGATATATATATAGAGAGAGGGGGGGTCACGGTAGTGTCGCCGGCGGTGAGGTGGTTGCTGGTTAGGGTTAGGGTTAGGATTTGATCGTTGCTTACTGGTGTGTAGATTGGGAGTGTGTGTATGGGGATATAACTGGAATAAAATTGTATGTAATAAGTACGGTTTTTTGTTTTTGTTTTTAGGTGCGTGAACTAAGAAGGATGTGCAAAAGAGGAATGGGTGTGTGCAAATAGAAGTTCCCTAAAATATCTTGTCTATAAGGACAAACTCGTATAAAATGACCAAATTACCCATGTATATATATTTAGGTTATATAGTGGAAAAAGAAAATCAAATCTCTCTTCTCTCTCTTCAGAAAATCAAACCCTCTCTCTATCTCTCTCTCTCTCTTCATCTCCAACACTACCACTACTATCCTGATGCCACCGTCTCCAACACCCCCCCCTAACACCATCGTCACCGTCTCAACCACCGCTCTCGTCTCTTTTTTCTTTTTTTCTCTTCATCTTCGACACCTCTACCACCACCGTCTTTATCCCTCCAACACCACCGTGGCCGTCTCAACCACCAATGATCTTAGATTTGAAACAGATCTGCGATCTCTGATTTGCTCTCTCCAATCTGGTCCCTGCCTTAATATTTGATCTCAAATCTATTGTTGTTGTTCGAGTTGGTAAGTTTTAGTGAGAGATAATGATTAGCATTAGATAAAGATGGGGTGATGGTTGGTGTTAAAACAAGAGTCACAGTTATAGTGGATGTGGATGAGCCTTGGGTCCATTTATATATAAGAACACAAAAGCAACATTAAAGCTTACTATTTTAATTGGTCACTTTCTTCATTGTAGAATAGGAAATTCATATATATATATATACTAGTTAGAACCCCACGCGTAGAGCGACATAGTGTATCAAGATTAAATTAGTAGCTGTTACTCCATTTTTTAAAATTTTCCATATAAATGAAACCCATCCACATCAAGAAGAGCTATGCTCATGTTCTATATATAGACAAAGATACAAATATGATTAATTGTTGATAAAATACAAGAACAATATGTTAGTGTAGTAAGGTCAAGGATTTGCTTGCTAACAACTATACATTCACATATTGCATTAATGTGTATGTGGATATTGGAGAAGCAAAATCATCATCAAGAAGTCTAAATTGTCACCAACTCACATCTACAAAAAAAAAAAATTAAACAAAAAACACATGGACAATATCTTCACGGGCAATCAAATAACATAAAAACCTCAAATCTAACCCCCCCAAAAAAATACGGAAAATAAATTCCAATTCAAAACCAATATAACATACACCAAGAATACAATTCAAAACCAATAAAAAGTTATATTTTTTGGTTTAAAGGGAATTGGGTTTGTTCAAAAATTAGCTATCGTCGCAAAAGAGACTTTTTTTCCTCCAAAATTACTACAGTTTTGTACCATTCAAAACCTTTGAATATAGAACTATTTGTGACTCCTCTAAAATGTAGATTGTTTAAATGGGAAATACAACAATGTAATCTAATACAACAATGCAAATTCTCATTGGATCACAAATCTACACTTGAGTTACTTCAATAGTTTAAATGGGAAATATTCAAAGTTTTTGAACCATCAAGACCCACCACACAACTTCATGTCTTCATCACTCAAAACTATCTCTTGGATTCCTACATGTAATTTAAGAAATGAATATGCATGTCCAAGAATTTATGCTTTAGAAAGTGAGATCAACTATTTGCTGAAAGCAACTACCAAACAATATGCTTGTACACATGTTGATATTTGTCAATAAAAGAAAATAATTAATTATCAAGAGAAATGAAAAGAAACCTATATATGAAGGCTCGTAACTCTGTATAAGCCAAGACCAAACATTTGAATTCATAAGTGCCCTGACAAATTATCACACAAAAATCCCAACAGACTTCATTTTGGTGATAAGATGAAATTATACTTCTGTTTTGGTTTTGAGGTTCTATGTTTGATGGAGAGAATCACCCCTGATATAAATGTCAACAAACTTGCATGTGCTCACAACATTACGATGTTATTATTAGTACCACCAACACCAATAAGAACAATAAATTAGGGCTAAAAGTGTGAAGTAATAATTGGAATCTATATCTTACCTTTGAAATAATTTATGGATAGGCACCCCAACAAAAAGATACATTTGATTTGTTTTTTAAGGAGTGACAAACTAATGGAAACATATTTTATTTGTTTTCTTAGGTCATTCATTCTTTCTTACTCCCCCTAATACCGAAATTTGATTTTAACAAACCAAAAGTATGATAATTGTGAGAAAAAAAATTAAAAATTCGTACCTACAAATTTATTTGCCTATAGCCAAGTCAGACAACCAATCAAAAGAAATAGTCAGATAATAACAATGAGCAACCATTGCTTCAATATAAGTATACAAATCAAATATTTACCACAATGTTTGGATACAACAGGTTGTGAAGAAGTTCCACTTCTTCCTCAAACTATCTAATGTGAGCCTACTAAGCAAATTTAAAGAGAAAAAAAAAAACAAAAATTAAAAAGCTATCATGTCAAACAAATAAAATACTAATGCCATTCAACCAATCCAAATATTAGTACCACAAACATAGAGCTTTAAATACAAATTAAATATGTAAATTTAATATACAGACATAAATATGTATACACAAAGGGAAATTTAAAAATTCCATAAAATGTCAAGGCTCAAAGTATATAACAGCCCTTTCAATCAAGAATTTTCTGCAGTAGAACTGGCATTTGAACTATAAAATAATCCTCACTGCCAATAACAAATTAAAAAACTAACATCGTAGAAAAAGATCGCTCATATCAAAATGTTCAATAAATCAATTTTTTTTTCCTGTATGCTTTAGCGATTACTCTCAGTAATACATAATCATTTCCAACAACATACACATTATATCAAACCAATAAAATAAAATAAAACTTTCTTTAATTTATCAATAAAGATGATTGATCTGTATTAATTGGATTTAGGAAAAAAAATATTAAATCAGAGAATCACATAAATTGAAAATTCTAAAACAGAAAGAATTAGGTTTTTAAAAATCATGTATGTATGTAGTTGTCGAATTGACATAGATGTAACCATGGTAGAGCGAGGTACAGAGGCTAAATTGCAACATAGAAGGCCTGCGTTGTAGCACAAGCATTGGGGCTTACTTCGTCATCTATAAATATTCAAAGAATTATTTCATGTCATTTTGGTGAGGATGAACTGAGTAGTTATACAATTTTTATGGGTAAATTACATTGATTTTATTAGATGACAGGCGATGTGATTTTTGCTATTACCTGTTTGGTTTTTTGCATCAAAGAAAAGAAAAGAACAAGAAGAGCAAAGGGGCAGCCCAATGGCCAATTCACAATCCTCTTTCTTAGATGAAATCAGGAGAATTTTGTTCACCTCATCACAAGAGTCCCTAACACCACTTTGCACAGATCCCACCATGATCATGATTCATGATTATCTATCCATCCCTCCATCCCAGAAGAGGGTCCACATTAGAAGTATGAAAATTTTTCTAGAGAATCACCCTAACCCCAACCATTAAATTTTATTATACTTTTTAATTACACAAAATTACATGAAGATATCAATCCTAACTTTTACCGAAAAACAAATTATTTAATTATCAGATTACTGTGTGTTTGATGAATATTCACTTTTTGGAGGTTGCTCTTGCGTCCAGTTTATGGCTGTTTAGTATGAACAAACTATAAAGTCAAAAATTATAAAAAGAGTATAATTATCATCAAGAGCTTAGATGCAAAATGAAAAAACTAAAGAGCATTTATCAAACTCACAAGTGTATGAAATTCAAATGAAAAAGATAAAAGAGATTGCCATCTGCCATAAAGTGTAATCATCCCCACAAATTTGCATTTGAGAGAAAGAAAAGAAACCTAAAATTAAGGGCAAAAATGCAAAAGCTAAAGCTCACGAAACCTTTAATAAAAACTTTCTCTCATCTGCTTTAATTAGATATGTGTGTGTGTCAATTTCTGACCACACTGCCAACTCAGTATTCAACTGGAGAGCACTGGCAGAATAGATGGCGCCTGAATAACCTGCAATAGAAAGAAGAGATACCAGCGGTGGTTCGTCCACCCGGGGGCACTCCGACGATCAAGTTAGTTATCTCTTAAAGATATCAAAAAGTGCTCAATTCACTGTTTAGAGTACAAATTGCGTACCTTAGACCCATGGGGGTGCCTCTCTTTTATAGTTAACCCAATCTTAGTCCCAATAGAAGCCTAGCTTCAATGGACTTTAGCTTAGTGCTTATCTTGGACTCTTCAATAGATAAAGATAAACTCCCTAAGAGCTTTATCCTTATCTAGGCTGAGGTCCTTCATCATTCTAGGACTCTTTAGGACTTTTGTCCCTTATCCGCTTATCTCGGATTCCGATATCTTCGAAGATAACCTTGGCCTAGCCGAGATCACCTCGACGTCACGACCAGGACACGTGGCACCTCGGCTGACACGTCGGCGTCACCTTGGCCACGTGCTGGTACTCAAAAAATATATCTCCATAACTGCCCCCTAGGTTTTATTACCTCGGCATCCTGAGGTGATGGAACCTATATCGTTATATCATATAGCATGTCGGCTATCTTGCTGTATCATCCATTTACCGAGGTCATAATACGTCGGCTTCACACGACCAGGTTCTGTAGTCTATCTCATCAAGGCTTTTAGAACTAATAACCTAGTTTATTCGAGCTATTTAGCCGAGATCTTCCTACCAGCCAAGGTCATTGCTTCATTAAACCAAGAACTCCAAGAGTTTTGTCACGCGTATGAGCTGTCACGCAAAATAAATCATCCATTTCTGCCACGCGTCTTCCCCTCACTGGATCGTACTCGATACGCGCCTGTAAGTCGTCTTGTGTCTGGGTGCGCCGTCTGACAAGCACGTCGCACTAGACGTATTGATGGTATTTTGCCGCCATTCTGCGCGTTTGATCAAAATCAACTTTCTCTCTCCGTCTTTTCACTTTTGCATCCTTCGTTCTCAAGCTCCCAACTCTTTCTCTCTCTAACTTTTTCTCCCAAATCTGTCATTGTCGATCTCGCAAAGCTTTCTACAACTAGCCTCACTCTCTCCTTTGGCGGGGCTTCTGCTGCACTTCCTTGCTTCCGGCTACCGTCTGATCCCGGCGAACTTTACTTCGGCTTTATTTTTCTGGTAAGCCACTATTCTTCCTGGTTTTCAGTTCTTGATTTCACTGTGTGTTTTGCGAACTTGCTTATATCTTCGATCATTTTAATCTGTACCTTGATTTTCACCATGTATGTTTGCTTTGTGATTCTGTTTTTGCCCAATCCGTGTCTTGAATACGCACACACACTGTTCACAAATTTGTTCTCTTTTGCCACTGTTCTTGGCCTCGCACCCTTGTGCACACTTTGTCACAGTGTTCTTGATAGTTCATCACTGTTCTTGATTCTGAAACACGTTCTTGTTTTCTGTTTTCTGTGTCTTTTCCAAATTCGTGCCTTCAATCTTTGTTTTCATAGATCTAGGTTTGGGATTTGCTTGTAGAACCCACAAATTTTTAGGAAAAACTGAAACACATTTCCCTTAAGATCTCCACAAATTCTTACCCCAGCTCATATTTCGGTTTTAGCCGAGGTAAAACCATCACAAAACACCTCTTTCTGAAACCCTACACCTTCCCCTCAAGCCTACATTATGGATATGTAGAAGCATAGAGTAGACACCTCGACCAAGTTAGAACACTTCAGGCGGGAGTTTGAAATTTCGGCCGACATTCATCTGAGGTTGGCTGGGGAAAACGACTGCATTATGCCTGATAAAAACCTCATGTCTTTCCCTGTTGTTGTCTTTATTGAGTGCGGACTTAAGTTCCCACTCAACATCCTCTTCTGCAAGATACTCCATTACTATAAATTGAACCCAATGCAGCTCGCCATCAATTCCTACCGAGTCATCAATGGTATAATAGCCTTAGCCAAACAAGAGAATGTTAGGGTTACCTTAGCCAACATCCAATACTGCTACACCATGTATGGCCTCAAATTGGAGAAAGGCTATATTTACTACCTCAAGCTGAGGTCCACAGAGTATAAAATCGTTGCCGACCTCCCAGATTCCAACAAGGGAGCCGGGGATGATTACTTCATTATCTCAGGGAACTGGGAGTTCGCTCTAGATGAGGACTTCCACCTCTACCCTTTTCCTCGAACAGTTTTTATAGAGGGTAATGGTAAGAGCCCAGTATTTATACTTGTTTTTTAAAGTCTTCAATACTTTCCTTGTTCTAATGTCTGTTTTTCTTGCAGCTCTTCCCCAACCAGAAAAAGGCTTCCACAAGTCCTTTTTCCCCAGCAAGGGTTTGAAGAAACTATTGGATTTGCCAGTCCACAAGCGAAGAGCCCCTCTGGTACTCAACTTCATTCCCACTTACAAGTCGGTTCTTCCTGATGTTCCAAAGAAGAAGAATAATCAATCTCCTCCGTCCGCCACAACTCCACTAATAACTTCATCATCTCGGCCAGATCAAGGTCAACCTCAGATCCAGCAGAACAACCATCTACCTCGGCTCCACAGCTGATCCCGCTATCCCAACGCCGACGCCGTCGCCGAACTGCAATTCCTGCCAAGATGGGTCGCAAGAAGGCAGTCGCTGAAGATCTTCTAGCCGACATCCCTGTCTCGGTTGACACTCAACCAGCACAAACCCAGCCTCAACCAAAGCCGAAACAAAAAAGGTTGAAGAAGGCTCAGCCAAAGGCAACGGTGACTCAGATTGACACTAAGGACACCTTGCCAATTTCAAAATTGGCTTCGAGTGAGAAGACCCCCTCCGTCCCCAAGAAGAGGCCCGTCGAGGCCGACCCATCCCAATCAACTCAGTCAAAGAGGCCGAGGTTCGAATTTGTCATGACCTCGGGGCTAATGAAATCAGATGCCCCCTGGGCCCCTCCGATCACCATCAAAGACAAGCTGGTCAGAGCGGGCGACAGTGCGACCGACCTCGAAGTTGGTGTCGCCCTCTCCATGACTTTGTTGCTTCCAAATGACCTTAACCGGAACGCCGAGATGAGCGAGTATGAAAACTTCGCTCTGATGCTCCAGCACTCTGTTCAAGTAAGTCTTCCACACTTGGTATTTTTCTTTCTCTATTCCTTCATACTCAGAGAATTTTGCTAACTTTTGTTCTATTGATTTTCTTTCAGGCGATCCAACACGCCCACTCCTTCTCTATGCAAGCTTTTGAGGTGAGAAAGGCGTTGGCCGACAAAATAAGGGAGGTCGCTGCTCTACAAAAGTCCCTCAACAGGGCCAAGGACAAGATAAAGACCCTGGCAGATCAAGCCGAGGCAGTTGTAAAAGCTAAGGATGAGGCCAAAGAAAAAGCGGATGCCGCTGAGGCCATCAACAAAGTTCGTGAGGCCCAGAAGAAAGAGGTCGAGGAAAAGACGGCTGAGGCCCAAAAAGAACTTTAAGATGCCCTAGCCACAAAGGAGGGCGAGATCAAGGCCACCGATGAGAGGGCCTATGCAGAGGGGGCGGCCGACGTCAAAGAGGATTATAAAAAACAAGTGAAGCAGGCATGCAACAAGGGTTTCACCCTTGGTTGGATGGCTGCTCTACAAAAGCTTGACGTCCCCGAGGACTCCTCCCTCAAGAAAGCCGACATCCTACCCCTGCCATTCCCCCCTACACCAAGCCAATCCGCAGATGATTCTGAGTCTGAGGAGGAAGCTTTGGTAAGGAAGTCGAAGGAAGCTGCTGGGGCCAAGTCCCCTAGTCCAAATGAGCAAGTCCTGGACTTGACTCAGGATGAGGAGGGTGAGGAGGTCTCCAAGGATGCTACTCCTGAGAAGGCAACATCGGACGTGCCTATCGTCGATAAGAGCCTCGACTAAACCCTTCAAGAAATAGATGCCGAGCTCGCGGCTGAGAAGGCCACCGAGATGTTTTCTCAGCAGTCTCTCGAGCTTCAGACCCAACCAGTCGGAGGCACTGAAGAGCCTTAGCTTGATGTTTTTGTCCTTTGTACTTTTTTCCTTTCTTTGAAACAGTGTAAGCTCTTTATGTGGCCGATATGCCATCTTTTGAATGTAAATACAGCTTCTTCTTTTGAATGCTTGTATGTTTGTCTTCCCTTTACTGCTCTTGTATGACTCTCATACTTAGAATATTTTGCATATCTTCAATGTACACCTTAACTGTGTCATCTTCTCGGGGTGAAATACCTCGGTTATACCCACCAACGGTTTACATCGGCAAGTATATAAGTACTTATTTTAATACAACCTTGGCCTTAACTTGTAAATTTCTTCACAAATTTCAACAAGTGTTCAATTCAACTTCAACTTGTAAATTTTTCACAAATTTCAACAAGTGTTAAACATGACCTTAGTTTAACTCCAACTTGTAAACTCAAGTTTCAACAAGTGTTAAACATGCTCTCAATTTAACTTCAACTTGTAAATTTTTCTCAAATTTCAACAAGTGTTAAACATGACCTCGGTTTAACTTCAACTTGTAAATTTTTCTTAAATTTTAACAAGTGTTAAACATGACCTTAGTTTAACTCCAACTTGTAAACTCAAGTTTCAACAAGTGTTAAATATGCTCTCAGTTTAACTTCAACTTGTAAATTTTTCTCAAATTTCAACAAGTGTTAAACATGACATCGGTTTAACTTCAACTTGTAAATTTTTCTTAAATTTCAACAAGTGTTAAACATGACCTCGGTTTAACTTCAACTTGTAAATTTTTCACAAATTTTAACAAGTGTTAAACTAATTTTAGCTTGTGATTTCTACCTTTCCAGGAACCATTTTCCAACTCTCTGCCCCCTAATGTGAACTTAAGTTCCACTTGGGTTCTGATTATGCATGTATTCCAGAAACATCATCAAGTATCTTATCAATTGTAAGTGTAAAAAAATCAAGCTAAAATTTTATTTATTACTTCAGCTAATAACAAAGAACAAGATAGTCTAATGATAGAAAAATTTTAGATTGCAAGTATTCCAGGGCCTTAGCAACTCTTTGCCTTCATTATCTTCAAGCCGATATGCCCCATTGCCCAATACCGAGATGATTCTATAAGGTCCCTCCCAATTCAGGCGAAGCTTACCCTCTTTGGGATCCTTCTTGTTGCTGATAACTTTTCTCAAGACTAGGTCATTGACTTGAAACTCCCTTGGGTTGACCTTCTTATTACAAGCCCTGGCAAGCTGCTGCTGGTATGCCGCCAGCTGAATTGCAGCTCTCTCCCTTCTTTCTTCCAGCAGATCCAGATCTCAAGCTAAGAGTACATCATTAGTTCCATTCTCCACTGCCTGGGTTCTGATTCCTAGGATGCCGATCTCCAGGGGAATGACTGCTTTTGTGCCATAAGCCATAGCTAATGGGGATTCCCCCATTGATCTTCTCGGCGTAGTCCGATATGCCCAGAGTACACTGGGCAATTCATCCACCCACTTTCCCTTTGCTGCTTGCAGCCTCTTCTTTATCCCGTCTAAGATAACTTTGTTAGAAGCTTCTGCTTGTCCATTGCTTTGAGGAAAACTTGGGGTGGAAAAATAATTCTTGACTTTGAATTTTGCACAGAAGCTCTTGATTAGCTTACTGTCAAACTGTGTTCCATTGTCTGCAACTAGTGCTCTTGGGATCCCAAACCTGGTGATGATGTTCTTCCATATGAAGCTCTTTACATCCACGTCTCGAATCTTGGCAAGGGGTTCAGCTTCTATCCACTTGGAGAAGTAATCTGTTGCTACCAGCAGGTACTTCCTTTGCCCAATTGCTTGTGGCAGTTTTCCAACGAGATCCATGCCCCACTAGGCAAACGGCCAAGGACTGGATACTGTTAGGTCTGCGCTGGTTGGTGTATCAGAGGTGCAAACCTTTGGCACTTTTCATACTTCTTGACATAGGCTTTTGCATCTTTCTGCATGTAGGGCCACCAATACCCCTGAGTAATGGCCCTATGAGCAAGTGATTTGCCCCCAGCGTGGCTTCCACATATTCCTTCATGTATTTCGTACAAAAAATCTTCAACTTGTGAAGGATGTACACACCTCAAAAGGGGTCCAGTGAAGGATCTTCTGTAGAGATGTCCCTTTGCTGTCAGACTGAATCTTGCCGATTTCAATCTGATCTTGTGTGCCTCTTTGTGATCATTTGGCAATTTTTTTTCTTTCAAGAATGCTATTATTGCATCCATCCAGCTTAGTCCCATGTCCATACACATTGCTTCATGCTCTGTGGTCAGTGGTTCGATGCTCGGGCCCAACAAGTAGTTAACCATTATTGTCCTTACCTTTCCAGGTTGCATTGCACTAGCCAAGTTAGCCAGGGCATCGGCGTGACTGTTATCATCTCAGCTAATCTGCTATAGCTGGAAATTCTGAAATAGGGCCATCAATCTGCCGACCTCCTTCACATAGGCCGACATCCTTTCGTCTCGGGTTGCGAACTCGCCTATTGTCTGGTTAACTATAAGCTGAGAGTCACAGAAGACTATCACCTCATTGCTTCTACTGCTACTGCCAGCTTTAGTCCTGCAATCAGTGCTTCATACTCTGCTTCATTGTTTGAGGCCTTGAATCCCAAACGAATGGATTGTTCTAGCATTTGTCCATCTGGAGATACCAGTACTACTCCTGTCCCCGCTCCTTGTCGGTTTGAACTCTCATCAACAAACAGTCGAAAGGAGTCGCCGATGTAAATGCTGCAGGGCCTGAGTTTTTCTTCTTTCCTTTGTTCTATTGCCCTTGGCTGGGCTCCTCTTTGCTCACTTGGACATCGTTCACCTCGGCTCAACGGAGCTCAATGTACAATGGCTCCTAGCGTGAACTCAGCCACAAAGTCGGCCAAGACTTGGCCTTTGATTGCTGTTCTGGGTCTGTATTCCAAGTCATATTAGCCCAAGGCCACTGCCCACCTGGCTATTCTGCCTGTCAAATCTCACTACTGCAACAGGGACTTCAAAGGGTGTTCGGTTAGCACCACAATTTTGTAGGCTTGAAAGTAATGGTTCAGCTTCTTTGAAGCCATTACTAAAGCCAACGACAACTTCTCTAGGGGTAAATACCTGGTTTCTGCATCAACCAGGGTTTTGCTTACAAAGTAAACAGCCCTTTGTTCCCATTTTGTTCTCAGACTACACTGCGCTTACCACATGTTCCGAAACTGCTAAGTACAGGAACAGCTCCTCTCCAGGTTCTGGATTTAAGAGAACTGGAGCTGTGGTTAAATACTTCTTTAAGTCGACCAAGGCGGCCTCGCACTCCTCGGTCTATAAGAAGTCTATTGCTTTCTTCACTAGGCTGAAGAAAGGTTTGCACTTGTCTGAGTTTCTGCTTATGAACCTATTCAAGGCTGCAACCCTTCCAGTCAGCATCTGCACCTGTTTTGCCGACATCAGGCTCTTCAACTCTAGGATGGCCTTGATCTGATCTAGGCTGGCCTCAATGCCCCTTCTGGTCACCAGGTATCCCAAGAACTTACCAGATCCAACTCCAAATGCACACTTCGATGCATTGAGTCGGAGCGATATGTTTTAAGGATATCAAATACTGCTTTTAGGTCGGCCAGATGACCTTCAGGTTCCTTGGTCTTTACGACCATGTCATCGATGTAAACTTCCACTGTTCGGCCGATCAGGTGTCTGAACATCTTGGTTACCAATCTCTAGTAAGTTGCTCCTGCGTTTTTCAACCCAAAAGGCATCACTCTGTAGCAATACAGCCCTTTTGGGGTGATAAATGTAGTCTTCTCCTCATCTGGGGGGTACATGGCTATCTGATGGTACCCCTTGTAGGCATCCAGGAAGCTCATCCTTCCATGCCCTGAAATGGCATCCACCAGTTGGTCTATCTTGGGTAATGGGAAACTGTCTTTGGGATAGGCCTTGTTTAAGCTGGTAAAGTCCATGCAGACCCTCCATTTACCATTCTTTTTCTTCACCACCACTGTGTTCGATAGCCATGTCGGATAATTTACCTCTCGAATGGCTCTGGCCTCCAGAAGTCTGTCCACTTCCTCTTCCATTGCCTCAACATGCATCAACGTCGGTCTTCTTGCCCGCTGGATTACAGGTTTGGCCGACCTGTCTACGTTTAGTTTATGGCAAGTGACCTCAGGGTCAATGCCAGGCATCTCGTAAGGCGTCCAGGCAAATATTTCAATGTTTGCTCTCAAGAAAGCCTCCATTTCTTTTTCATCTTCCTCGGCTAAGCCCGAGCCGAGAAGGAAGAAGCGTTCCTCATCCCCAGGTTGGACAAGGATTTTCTTTAGGGCTTCTTCATTCTTCTCGGCTAGCTCTTTGCCGACGTCATCTAGGACTTCCACATTCTCATCTTCGATCTCTACTGTCTCTGGTTCTCGTATGCTGCAAGTGGATTTCATTGCTGCCATGGAGCAGTTCTTTGCCTGCAGCTGGTCCCCTCTGACCTCTTCTATCCCATGCTCTGTTGGGAACCGCAATAGCTGATGCAGTGTTGAGGGAACAACCCCCATTGCATGCAGCCATAGCCTCCTCAGTATAGCATTGTAGGGGGGCGGTGTGTCGATTATGGTGAATTCTGTCTTCACCCTCTTGGTGCCAGCCTGTACCTCTAAGCTTGCTGCTCCTAGTGGCCACGTCGGCGTTCCATTGAACCTGACCATTGGGCTGTTGGACTGCTCCATATCGTCTGGGTGAAGGCCAAGCTCCTTGTAACATCTGACATACATGATGTCACAAGAGCTGTCTTGGTCAATTAGGATGCGCTTCACTTAGCACTCTCCAACCTGGAGGGATATTACCAAGGCATTGTTATGCGGATGCTGCACCATCTCAAGGAGCGCTTTAGTAAAGGACACTACTAGTCCCTGGCACTCCCCATCTCGAGGTCTTTTCTCCCGGACCTGGTACACGTGCTGCAAGTGCTTTACCTTCTAGGTCTCCCTCCGCATTTCGTTTTCGTTGACCTTCGAGTGAATTACATTAATTACCCAAGGTCCACCTGCCTGCGGTTGCTGTGCTGGGGGAGGTGGAGCTGCTGGTGCCTGAGGTAGTCTTGCCTGTTCTTTCCTTGTCCTGGCTTCATCTACAAGGTCCTTTAAATGGCCTTGCCTTACTAGGTCTTCCAGGTGTGCTTTCAGGGCTCTACAACCTTGAGTCAGATGTCCATCTTCATTATGGTAAGCATAATGCTTACCAAGGCTTCTTCCCATAAACTCTCCTGGTACCCTTGCTGGTGCTCTGAAATAGGGCTGGGTTCGGATTTTCTCCAAGACTTTGTAAACCGGAATTCGAAATACGGTTGTAACTGTTTGAGCAACCCTTAATTCGATTTCTGGTTTGTTGTATCCACCATCACCTCGGCTTCGCTTTGGCAAGCCGTTTTTCTTCTCTGGTTTCGGCGCCTTTGTTGCCGGCGTATCCTCCTCGGCCCTGGCGTACTTCTCTATTCTGGCCATTAATTTCGCCATACTTTTTGGCAGTGTTTTTGCCAATGACTTTCGGAGCAGACAATTATATTTTAGGCTGTTCTTAAATGATACGACCGCCACCTCTTGATTGCATTCTGGTATCCGGTTGAATACCTCATAGTACCTTTTGGCATAGGCCCTCAGGCTTTCGTCCTTGCCAATTTTCAGAGCCATCAGGGCATTCACCCTTAATGGCTATAGTTTGTTCATCACAAACCTGGCCACAAACATCTTGGCCAGGCCTTCCCAGGTTTTCACAGTTCCTTTCGGCAACTTGTGAAGCCAGTATGATGCAATTTCTCCGAAGGATGAGGGGAACACCTTGCAAAGCAACGGCTCGTTCCCGGTGTATAACGCCATCGAGTTCAGGTACAAACCGACGTGAAAGTTGGGGTCTGATTTCCTGTTGTAGATCTGGAACCTCGGTATACTGAATCTTTTCGGGGCCTCAAATTTGTCCAACTCCACCGAGAATGGTGTTCTCGGCTTCACAGGGGAAGTTACCTCGGCATTTTGTTGCTTCCTCTTTAGGTAATCTCTCAAATCCTCTTTGGTCTGCCCAGGAGCTCAGCTATCTCCTGACTTCAGCCTTTTAGGTGCACTGCTCTTAGCTTCGTTGTGAGCCTTCTTCGACCTTTCTTTATTAGTTGCATCGAAGCACAACTCCTACCTTTGAACATGCCAATGTTCTCTTGGGTCTGCTTCCTTGGTGCGATGTATCCTTCGAGATTCTTCCCTTCTCGACTCTCCTTGCCCGACCTCCCTTGAAGGCCGGTGAGAGTGTTTTTCGCTCCTGGTGTGCTGGGGGGCTACAATGCCCACTGGAATTGGCGTGTCCTGCAACGGGAACGGTGGCTGCGTGACGTTGTTTTGCATCATGAAATTGATGACCGATTGCAGGTCTGCCAATTTGTTTGCCATCCCCTTCATCTCTTCGTCCCTCCGTAGGCATCTATCCTTCCATACCTGGAGGTTATCCTCGTTATAGTACTCGTTTCGATCTGATTTCTTCTATACGTCACTCTCCTGGCCGACGTCCTTTCCTTCGTGATTTTTATCACGAGTTTCTTTGTCATAACCCGAACCCGCCCCCATGGGTTAAGGACATAACCGGCCAGTAATCCTGAGATTACCTACGGCCTCAAATCAAAACAGACGTGACTCAACAGAGTAAAGGGGGGGCCAACCGGAAGCAATAGTTAAAAACTTTGTCCTTAGAGCCGTGCTTATATGCACTTTAAAACAAACCATGCACATATACGTTAATAACCCACAACAAGGTACAGTGTCATAAAATACTTTACAGACAGGATCATCTAAACCGAGTCAACCCATATCAAACTATATACAGATATACACAAAGTCCTTGCCAACAAGACAAAATATAAATACAGCAAAGTGGCTAGGTTGGGTCTCGTGCGTGAGACACAAGGCTGACTCTCCAAAACTCATGTTGTTCCTAGCAGACTTCACTGGGGCTGGGTTTGGGTTTCTCTTGGCTCACCTATAAACACACGAATGAGCGTGAGCGATAGCCCAGTGAATAATATCAAATACAGAAATTACATAACAATGTAGAACAACATGTTCCAAACGGCCTTGGGCCCAATTCATATTTCTATTAAACAGATATGTAAATATACGAAATTCAAATCAAGTGACTGTAGTTCCAAACATTCTGGCCTTTGGCCCATTTAGGTTTCCATTCATGTCAGAACGGCCTCCGGCCCACTTATTTATGTCAAAACGGCCTTCGGCCCGATCATTCTTATCAAACGGCCTTTGGCCCATTCATTCATGTCAAAACGGCCTTTGGCCCACTCATCCATGTCCGAAACGACCTTCAGTCCATCCATATAAGTCAAAACGACCCTTGGTCCATTCATATATGTCAAAACGACCTTTGGTCCATTCATTTCTATCAAAACGACCTTCGGTCCATTCAATTCTATCAAAACGGCCTTTGGTCCATTTATGTTTATCAAAACGACATTTGGTCCATTTATGTTTATCAAAACGACCTTTGGTCCATTTGTGTTTATCAAAACGACCTTCGGTCCATTCATTTATTCATGTCAGACTTTTGTCCACAATCTCAATTAGCAACCCATAAAGCTTATAAGGGAATACACAATTGGACATTGATAAGCTTTCAAATATCGATATTACTCACAGTGATCGGCTTGTGGATTTGCCCTGGAGCTTGACCCTACACATTGCATGAACACAAAAGGGTCACTAACAATTCAATCTGTTCCTCAATTCATATATTCCTCTTTAGGCTTTAATCTTATCTCATTAACTCATTTACAATGCTTAACATGTGCCTAAGAGTGCTTACAAGTGAAAGAGAACGGAAAACAGAACACAGAATGCAAAAACAGAATTTCAGAAAACAGGGTCCCCGCTTAAGCGTAAACTTCCCCGCTTGAGTAGACCCGTAAGGCCTGCAAAAGTACTGGTTGCATGAAAAATACGCTCGAGCGTGAAATAGAGCGCTCGAGCGGAAGGCCTGTCTACAAAACTCCCCGCTCGAGCGTAAGATACCCCGCTCGAGCGAACATTCAACTCTACAAAAAGTGTTGGGAGCACGATTTTCCCGCTCGAGCGTCATGTTCCCCGCTCGAGCGAACCTCAAAATTCTGGAAAACCCAGAACTGTGTTCTTGAGCTTCATATCGATTTTCCAGCTACAATACTTGCATGCAAAGGCTCAAAATTCACATTTACTCATGCTAACATGCTACCAATGCTAGATTACAACATTAGGAAGCTCAATTTCCTATATCATTTACATGCATGTCTCACATTAATCCAAATTCATCACCAACATATCAAATTCCAACATGCAAAGATGATTCTTTCATGATCTACTCTTGCATGTAAGAAATACACATTATTCACAACTTATTTGGTGAAGAAATGGTCATACACATGGATTTCATTCAAACTTCAACATTGATTACACAAATTAAGCTCAATCATGGAAATCTATAGCAATTCCTTACATGCATGCTTCTATTAACTTGAAATCCAACATATACAACTCAATCCCATTACATTCAAACTAATTCATGCTCTTGACCACCTATTAAACTTGAATTCACAAGATGATGACTATAAATGCATGAATCACTCACCAAGGAGCTTTAATCTTCCCAATTTAGCAATATTTGAGCTTAATCTCCAAAATTTCCAAGCTTTAAGCCAAACCCTCAATCTCCTACTCTCTCTTCTCCCAACCGACCCTCTCTTCTCCTCTTTGAGTCTATCATCAGTCAAAATGAGGCTAGGGAGAGAGAGATTGAGTGTTTAAAGCCTTGACAACAAAACCCACCAAGGCCAATATTATAATAATAAAGTAGTTGGGTTCTAATTCATCAATTTAATCGATTTAGTTTGGCCCGAATAAATTTTCAATTAAATTTCACCGTAGGTTCTAAAAATTACGCTAATCACAAAGGCGTAATCAATTTCGGGTTCTGTGGCTGATAGGGCCCCCAATTTAATTTCCAAAGCAGATTATTCAAACAGATATTCCTACGGTGAATAGATAGAGTTCCAAAATCACATATTTCCACATAACGGCACACAAAATCATATCAAAACATATAATCACACACGTATTAGGCCCAATTAACATAATACAGAACAGAGGTATCACATTCTTCATAGTAGTTGTCTCCTTCGACGTCAAGGTCAATAGGTCTTCCACTCCCAATAGGAGTGTCGTCCCCAACCTTCTCTCTCTATCCGTCGTTGGATATCTATTCTCCTTTCTTTCCCACAGACGGCGCCAAATTGTGTGTGTCAATTTCTGACCACACTGCTAACTCAATATTTAACTGGAGAGCACTAGCAGAATAGATAGCGCCTGAATGACCTACAACAGAAAGAAGAGATTTCGGCGGTGGTTCGTCCACCCGGGGGCACTTTGACGATCAAATTAATTATCTCTCAAAGATATCAAAAAGTGCTTAATTCATTGTTCAGAGTACAAATTGCGTACCTTAGACCCATAGGGGTGCCTCTCTTTTATAGTTAACCCAATCTTAGTCCTAATAGAAGCCTAGCTTCAATGGACTTTAGCTCAGTGCTTATCTTAGACTCTTGTCCCTTATCCGCTTATCTCAGATTCCGATATCTTCGGAGATAACCTCGGCCTAGCCAAGATCACCTCGGCGTCACGACCAGGACACGTGGCACCTCGGCTGACACATTAGCGTCGCCTTGGCCACGTGCTAGTACTCAGAAAATATATCCCCACAATATGTATGTTATTATACTTGGAATTTCAGCTTTTATCACTATGAAGTCAGTAAGTTTGATTGTTTAGAAGCACATTATTTTATTTTCATTTTTGTTTTTAGTGCAATCGAGGCCAAAGGCCAAGCAGACAAGCAAAAGAAAAAAAATAGAGCTGTTTATGTACACCTAGAGTTTTCCCCAACATTTGGTGATCATATGTTGGGATTTTTTTTTTTTTTTTTCCAATTTGGGAAAATAATTTCACATTATGATTGTTAATTTATGTGTGTTTACTCGTTTAAGCATAGGGTCAAGTACATGGTGGATAAAAAGTTTCATATCTGATTATCAATTTATGTGTGTGTTTCATTTTGGCATATGGTAAGACTGATTTTTGGATTTTCTAGTGAAAAGGTATTTAGATCTTACATTACTGAGTGCTCTTCGAGTCGCAAAATCTCAGACGTATAGCTTTTTTGGATTCAATCTTCTTCAATTTTACGAAATTTTCAAGATTCATAGGCCTAAAAAAGTGTGAAGATCGAACAACAACAATGAAAGATGATTTTCCAAATTCATTCTTTTGTTTCAATTTCAATTCCCTCATGTTACAGAGTACATTCAGAGAATTTCTTTTTTATTTTACTTTTGTAATGGCTTGTGATTTGTCTTTTCCTTTTCTTTTCTTTTTTTTTAATATAAAAAATTTGTTTTTGCTTTGTTCTTCCTCACTGTTGTGATGATTTCAAAGCTTTTGTTGATGTTCTGCCTGAATTAATGAGTTTTTTGAATTTTTGTGTTCATATAAAGTTCGATTTGTGAATCAACAAACATGTTTGGTTTTATGAAGACCATACCTTTAGCTGCCTTGTTTTTTCCCTTTCCAAATCATGATCTTAGTTTCTATCTGAATCTTTAATTCTAGAATTTATTTCTTTGTTGGGTGTTGAATCTTTAATTCTAGAATTTCTTTCTTGCTGTTGCCTTTTTCTTTCACCCAAATTGAAGACTCTGATAGAGTATATTGGATTTCTGAGATTTCAGTGAATAAATTGTGATGGAATATCATATTTTATCTCTTATGATTTTTTGTTGGGCTTCACTCAAGTGATAAAGATTTCTTTCTTTTTTCTTCTTCTTATCAATTTTTTTTTTTTAATTTAAGTTATGTTTGATTTTTGTCAATTTATGATTTACATGATTTAGCATGAAATCACGAATTGTTAAGCTATTTTTTAATCAGGAATTTCTAGTCTGTATGAATAGGTGGTTAAATTTTCCCTCTTCTATTTCTTTAAACCTTTTACGACAATTCTCATGGTGTATGATCCTTTAGTAGTAAAAGTATTCTATAACTATTTACTTTGTGCCTTTTACTAATTTGTTCTCAATCTTCTTGTCCTCATAATTGTTATTAGACCAAGCATCAGTAAACCTTCCAGGATGTGGACTTTGGAAAAATAAAACTGTCTTATTAGCTATAAAAATTTCATAACTTGGGAATTATTGTCTTTGTTTGAGTGGGGTTGGAAATTGGCTGGTTTGGAAATGTGGGAATTTTCTCCCTTCTTTATGATTCATGGCAAAGTTTTTGTTTATTGATACATATTGACAAACACATGGTGTGCAGGGGCAGGGGTGAAAACAAAAAGGCCACAAACATGTGGGCAGGGGTGAAAAACAGTATGGGTAAATATTATTTAACACACTTGTAAATAGTAGGCATGAAATTATAGATGTAATTACCAAGATTTGCAACGGTAGGAGCGAAGTTTTGGATGCCCAATTTTGACAGCGTCACGGCAACAACAACACCGACAATAATGGGAAGAACATGATAACAGCAACTCCATCCACAAGATATATATATATATATATGTGTGTGTATGTGTGTTGTTCGAAGGGGTAACATTTGTTTTCTTCTTCATTGTCGGCGTGGCTCATCTGAATTCCACATAACTCACACAAATTCTTCAACCCAATTTGGCAGGGAGGAGCTTTGGGAAATGAATAATGCTATATATACCAATTAATATACTAACTAGTATACTAACAGATGATGTGGTATAATTTTAGAGGTTTTGGGTATTTATAATTTGTATAATAAATGGAGTCAATAATAATAGTATAATACTAGTTGGTACACTAATGTGTACACTAATTGATACATGTAGCACCACCATTGGGAAATAGGCCAAGAGCATACCACTATTTTGAAATTTATACAAGGAGCTTTGGAACTTGTTTGTTTCTACCGTCGTATGTGTGGCTAAGCTGAAGGCCATGTAGCCAAGAAGCCCCAGTGCTACACATCTGTTACACCACTCTTACCTTCTTTTTATATATGTTATAAATATATACATATATATATTACATTGTATATATTATTATTATTTTTGTTCATTGTTAAAACAACAATTTACAGTGGAGGTTGATGAGGCTTGGGTCCATTTATATATAAGAACACAAAAGCAACAGTAAAACTTACTATTCTAATTAGTCTATTTCTTTATTACAGAATATGAAGTTCATATATATATATATATTACATTGTATACATTTGATCTGTTTATTTATTTATTTATTTTGGTGCCTTGGATTTGAAACTGTTCAATCTAGATTTGGATACATTTGATGTGTTTTTTTTTTGGGTAGTTATTGATTGTTGTTGTGTTGGTGTTGATGTTGATGAAATAGATTGCAGATATATAGGTTCAACAGATTCATATGTTTAGTTTCACACATTGAGAGAAAGTAGGTTCAATAGATTAGATATAAAAAATGAACAAATAGGTCAACAAATTCAACAACTAAAAAAATAAGATCAAAATTTAAACAGATGTTTGATTACTCTGCAAAATTTGTACAGTTTAAAAATATACAAATAAAATTTGTACAGATAAAAATATTGAATAGGTAAAAAACTAGACAGGTAAAATTTGGACAAATAGAAATTTTGAATAGATAGAAAATTTGAATAGATAGAAAATTTAAACAGAAAAAATGAAAATATACACAACAAATTTGAACAGATAGATAAATTTGAACAGATAGACAAAAAATTTAAATATATAGATATAAATTTGAACAGATGGTCAATGAAAAGTCAAATAAATAAAAAAAATAAGTCAAGGGATAAAATTAGAAACAAAATGTCTTATAGGATTTCTCACCAAACTGTTTCATAAAATATGGACTTTCTACCAACAAAAAAGAAACCACTGGACTTAATACCTTAGATAATTAGTACAGTGAATTTTTTTTTTATCAATTTTTCCTTGTTATTTTCATCAAAGAAGGACCATTGGAGAGGTTCTGGCTAAATTTTCTTAAAAATGGAGGCACTGTGGAAAAAAAAAGTGAAAGTAAAGCGACGGCGTTTAAGTGATAGCAGTGCAACTCTGTGAGGGTGACAGCAGTGACCTCGCATGCACTCATCAACTATCAAGATTAGAGGTGTACACGGTGTGGTTCGAACGATTTGAGAGTAAAATTATAAATCATATGGTGGATTGGCGTTTGAGTGGTTTTAGGTAGATTAGCGGATTGAAAAATATTCTAACTAATTATCAAGCATTTATATAATATATAATATTAATTTGTATAATATTTTATATATATATAACACAAACTAACTTTACATAATATTTTTCATATATATAACTACTAATTTATAAAATTTCAAATCTTAAATCTCTATCATACTAATTTTTATTTTGATATTTCATTAGATGTTAAAAAATATATATGTATTAACTATAACAGAACGGAGCGATTTCGAAGACAAATAATAAATTTTAAAGTTTAATCGCGGTTAGCGAATAAAGCGGTTCGAATTAATACAGATCGATGCAATTTTAACTAGGGGTGAAAAGCGGATATACCGATCTGCCCAAACCGACCGAACCGATTTGATCCGTCGCATTTTAGACAGATGCATGATGACGAGCGGACGGTTGCAGATTGACTTTTTCCAATCCATCTAGTTATGGACTGATGGCAGATTTGAGATTCCTTTGGCCGCAACCGAACCGCCAAACCGCGAGCACCCCTAATTTGTAATATTTTGTGTTTTTAATTTATTTAAACATTCTGTTTGTGTTTTCAATTGAAAAAGAGTTTAGATATTCTATTGTGTTTTCAATTTGTTTTCAATTTAGAAATCTTTTTATAAAATGTCAATAGTTGATATTTGGTATTTTTGTGTGAAAAATATAAGGTTTAATTTTGTCATTTAAAAAAAAATCAAATTAAATAGTTTTTAAATAAAAAAAAAGTAATGAAATAGTTTTGATAATGCATGAATTTTTTATATGTATTTATTATTAGTATTTAACAATTTACTTGATAATCTTTTGGTTATGTTGAGTTGAATTGTTATCTAAAAAAAAATGTTAACAAGTTATTGTATTATGTTCAAAATTTGTACAAGTTTAAACTGCCAAACCGATTCGCATTCATTCGGCAATCCGCTCAAGTCAATTCGGCCGACGGATGTGAATTAATTTTTTCCAATCCATCCATTCAACGGACGAATGGCGAATTAGAGGTTCGCAACCGAACCGCGAACACTCCTAATTTTAATAGATTATGCTGTATTTTGCACAACCTTAAGAGGATCAATTTAGGTTATGTTAGGAATAAATTTTTTGGGCTAAAATAGTCACACAAAAATAAAAATAAGCTAAAAAATTAATAAGATAAAATGTCATATCCAAATTATAATCATTTCATTTTTTATCTCACAAAAATTTAAAAAAAAAATCAAAAAATTAATCCCAAACTAAAATAACTAAAAAAAAATTAAAAAGCCAAAAAAACTAACCAACGTCCAAACGAAGGCATAAGAGGATTAGAAAACACTAAACCCTTTTTCGTGACCGTTCGCCTAATTCTCAGTTTGATACAGCTAGCTACAACGATTCACACACAAACAATTGCTGAAGAATTAACATGGAAGATTCGAGTAATCAGAAGAAAAAGCAAGCAATAGAAGATGGTGAAGAAGACAGAATCAGCAGTTTACCAGATCCGATTCTTCACGAAATCCTGTCTTCCATGGACCTCAAATACGCAATTCAGACCTGCGCGCTGTCAAAACGATGGAGGTATCTCTGGACTTCCCTCCCCACTCTCCGCTTCGATTTCGACCCATATCCACCTCCCAACGATTCCCGAAGGCTTCAATTCACACACTTCGTGAACCAAGTCCTGTCTCAGAGAGACACCAACTCCAATCTCTGCAATTTCTACTTCTCTCCCTATTTTTGTGACCACCCAAGCTTCATCGAGAATTCCCTCTCTTACGCAATTTCCCACAATGTTCAACAACTCCATGTTGCGGCATTTTGTCATACCAATACCTATCAACTTCCTCTCTGTTTGATTAACTCTGAATCTCTCAAATCTCTCACATTCGAGTATGGAAGCCAAGTTCCTCTCGACAAATCATTGGCCTTGCCGGGATTGAAGACTCTGCATATTACGGGTTTCTTAAATGGGTCTGCCCATTTCATCACTGAGACTGTTGGGAATTGTCCCAATTTGGAAACTTTGATCTTGGATTGCTTGCAGCTAAATGATTTTAATATCACTGCTCCGAAACTTAAGAAGTTGGAATTATGGTACGATGATGAAGGTTGGCTTTCAGACTATTATCAATTGGACTCTGATGGATTGGACCCTGTCCCTGATGAACAGAAGATTGTGGTTTCGGCACCTAGACTGACTTCATTCAAGCTGGAAGGTAGAGTTTCACCAGTCTTTTCTGCGACGAGTCTTCCTGGTTTGGACAATGTTGATATCGACATAAGGGTTCCTTTCAATGCAATTATCGAGCGAAGCTTGTCGCTCAATGTGATAAACATGCTTGGTCAGCTTCGAGAAGCAAGCTCTGTTACATTGTCGCTGATAACCCTTGAGGTAATTTGATATTATTGATCATATTGTTGTACGAGGTTGACTTTATATTATTTGCTTTTGCTTCTAGATCCTGTAAAATAAAAATTAAGTTTGGTATGTGGATATGTTTTATGGCAAATTTCACTTTATACCGTTCTAGTTTGGCCCATGTGCGGATTACGCCCTCTCATTTAGAAATAATCACATAGCCCCTTGTGATTGTGATTTCTGGATTGAAGTGCACTGTTATTCACGTTGATTACTAAAAATTGAATCATGCATGCTAAAAGCACTGTCAATTAATTGTGCATCTTTAAAGCCTTTCGTGAATGAAGAAGTTTAAATGCTGAGCTTATTTCTAGCTTCCTAAAATTTTGAAGTTATGGTGAAGTTCAATTACTTGGGAGATTCAGGATGCAAAATTGTCTCACTCATCAACTGGATAATTCAATTAACTTTTTTTCTTACATTTCAACGTCCGAAAATCGATACAGTGACAGTAGTAGATGGAAGTGTTAGGGAAAGGGACAGACCTAGATTGACGTGGGCTAGTATAATAAATAGATATATGAATCTCTTTAATTTGACTAACTAAATGAATATTGATAGAGTCGAGTGGAGAAGAAGGATTCATGTAGCTGACCCCATTTGATGGAATTTAAGGCTTGGTTTGGTTTGGTTTGGTTTGGTTTGGTTTGGTTTATTTCAACGTTCGGCAATCTATTGTAAATTTCTAGTTATTATGACAAGGCTGTTAATGATATAAAAGGATATAGTGAAACTCTCTCTAACTGTTTGAAGCTCTTTGCTGAGTTGGTTATTTAACATATTAGCAAAGATGGTAAGGTCTCATTGCCTAGCCAATAATAACAATAAGTAGCATCCATATATTTGTTATTCTTGTGGGTATGATTTCGACCACACATGAGCTGTATGGAAATTTGTATAGCTATCTTAAATACTTCACTTTGTGATCCAAAAGAGTGGCCTAATATGATTATGAACCTTGAACTTGGGTTAGAATAAAAAAGTATCTGGCTAGCATAAGTTGAGAATGCCACAATTTTGTCACAACTATTATTAGGAGTAAACACTTTTTAATTGTACTTCGCAAGTAGATCTACATATACTTGATATCATGTAGAAACCCTTGAAATATGAGGTTTGTTCTCCACCTTGATTACTAAAAGAACACTCGAACTACAAGCTTGCCGCAATAGTTACATACTTTAAAAGGGTTGTGTATTGGCACCCAAGGGTGTAGTTGAGTTGGTAAGAGTTGGGCGTCATAACCTCTAGGTCTCTAGGTCAACTCTTGGCAAGACAAGGCTCTTGTTTTTTGCTTGATGATGAGTCGTCTAACTCAAAAAGGGGTCCTGTCCTAGGTTATCCAAACAAAAAAAAAAAAAGGTTTGTGCATCAATTGTGCATCATTAAGGGCTATCATTTGTAGATGAAAATTTATAATTTATAACTCACTCCTAGCTGATTAAAGTTTGAATTAATGATGAAATTCACTTGCATAAGATATTAAAAGATGCAAAATTAATCTACTCTGCAGCCTGAAAATTTCAGAAAATGTTATTGGTTATTAGTTCTAACTTTTGCAATCAAATTCAAAATTGTAAATTCTGATTATTTTACGGAGGACCGCATTAACATTTGGAAGTCATTAAAAACTTCCAATTTTGTTCTTCCAATGCTCATGCGCACACATGGTGAATCGTCTTGCTTGAACAAGATATATATATATAGGGTGTTTGAGATGCAAGTTTGGGGCTAAAATAACCAATAAAGACCAAAAAAAAAAAAAAAAGAAGGCTAAAATAGTCTATAAGACAAAATGTCACATCCAAACCATAATCATTTCAATTTTTTTCTCACAATCATCAAATCAACTACAAAAGAAGTCAACTATCATCCCAATCAATTTTTTTAGCCAGGTTAAAATAGCCAAAAAATCAACTAAAATAGCTAAGTTCCCAAATGAGCCCATAAATGCAAAAACTCCAAATCTGAACGTAAAAATCTAATCAAGATGGCAAGGAGATATAACCTCCTAGATGGCAAGGAGATACAACCTCCAAAATTTGTAAAATTAGATTGCATCCATATGCTATTTAACACAATGGTTAATATGACTATGTACCACTAACTTGAATTTGAACATAAATGTGATTGGCTTTTCTGGATTGAGTAAACTACAATTGTTTAGTAACCGCTTTTAGTACTAATTGGCCCATCTTTGTGAACTAGGATCGTGAATAACTGTTTTAGTGGTCTATTTGGCTGGAGATCCAAGTAACAAGAATGCTATTATATCCTCAATTCTTGTTATTCACTGGTGGATTCTCATATACAATTAATGTAATCCAACCCATTGTTGTTCATTTCCATTGAATATTATATGGCGTTTCCATTTATTTTTCTACCATATATTACAGTTCAGTAATAATTCAAATCAGATTTCCTTGACATGAACAATCATGCTGAATACCATAGCGTGGGATATGCATACTAGGCACCTGCTACAGTTCACTCTCATGTGTAGCAATGAAGAATTTGTTGTAGATGTGTGCAACATAAAAATTGAACTACTGCCCATTATTGCTTAATTATATCTTTCCATTGTCATAGTTGTTGAGTTCAAATTAATTATATGTTTTTTTTGATTTGTTTCACGTGAGGTAAGGTTCTTGCAATGCATACTGATGTTCTCAAAAGTCATCCTTCTCCATTTCATAAGTTGAAGCATCTAAACTTGATAGCAGAAGAGTTGATTCAAAGGGTTAGATCTCCTACTTTAACTTTGCCGCTAAACGTGATTACCTACTTGACTCGAGGTTCCTCATGCAGCGACACCTTGGTTGTGAAGTTCCTTGGTAATAATCAATCCCTATCTTTATTCATGCATGTACCCTTTAAAATGCATATACCTTATAATTAAGCATGTATCAACCACTGCGCCCTTTCCTACCACAACGAAATTATAAAATAAAATTTAAAAAAAAGGATACTTCAGAGCAAACTTTCTTGTTCAACTTAGGATCTATATTGTACTTGCTATTTCTGTCTTTGTGTGTAAATGGAGACAGTGACAACAAAAAATGGTGAGTAATAATGATTAGTATCTCAATTTTGAGTCTATGAATCTTATGGCTGTGATCCTTTTTCCATTCTTTTATCTCTTTACTTATTTTGTTAATGTGTGTATATATATACATGTGTTTTTCTTTTTGGTCTTCCTATTGTGAATGTAATAAGTGGGAATAAATTGTTACCTTTATGCTTTAATATCTTAGGTTTCAAGTATAACCTAAGAAGCACGGACACTTCTAAGAAGGTGACGTATCCGTGTCGTGTCCGTGTCGGACACCGACACTCTTTGGACACTCTTAGGACACGTGTCCGACACTCTTCAAAACGTGTCCTATTTTTTAAAGACCCAGACACTCTTTGGATACTTGGAGGATACACGTGTCTATCGGTTAGACATATGTGAAACTAATTATAAATTTGAACAAAATAATTTAAGATATAATAATAAAACAAAAAACATATAAATTTATAAGAATTATGTTATATTCCATTTTTTATTATTTTTGAATGATATATTCATATATATATATAACATATAATAAATATATAAATTCATATATTTCATGCGTGTCCCTCACGTGTCGTGTCCTGCATTTTTTGAAAATTAACGTGTCGGCGTGTCCGTGTCGTATTCGTGTCGTGTCACGTGTCCGTGTCCATGCTTCTTGGAGTATAACCTATAATTATGTAAGATTCACGTTGTTCTTTTTGGGCTTCTTTCCGTGAATGTAATAAGTGGGAATAAATTGTCACCTTCATGCTTTAATATCATAGATTTCAAGTAAACTGATAAATATGTAAGAGTCACGTGGTCATTATAGTTGTTCGTGCTTCCACAATAGTTATGTCATTAGTATTATTGGGAATTGAAGTTATTGGCAAACTTTATCTTGTTATTTGAAATTTTGGGCAAATTCTACTTCACCTCCATGTGGTTTGGCCTCAGAGCAATTTGCTTCCCTATCATTTAAAAATGGCCAAAGAGACCCCTTGTGGTTTAAGTCATTCTGCACTTTACCTCGTTGGTGTTATTAATTCTGTTAAAATTGATAGAATTTGTGTAACATGCACCGATTCTGGGAGTCGGTATGAAAGAAAGATCAAATCAAAGCCAAAATTTTTAGCCAAAATATATTGCCATTTTTTCATTCCAATTTCAAAACCTTGAATCTAATACACTCCACACTCCCACAACTCATACCATCTTTCCCAGCCAACTCCTTCCTCCACCCTTTCCCCTCTTTCTCCTCCACCCTGCCACCCCAGCCCATCTTCCTCGCCACCCTCTCATCTACTCTTAGGAATGTAAATTTTACACATTAAACCTTCGCTTCTTTAGGAATGAAAATTTTATACACTAAACCCATTTCAGAGAAAAAAATCAAATTCAAGACTGTATGTGTGATTGATTTTAAAAAGAGAGGCATCAGAGGAAAGAGATTTCTTAGTGTTAGAGTGAGCAAGTGAAGCCTTCCATTTAGTGGCTTCTTCCCCCTTTTTCCCCTCACCCTACATCGCTCATGATTGGTATATGGATCTCTCTATGTAGTGGTTGGCCTTCTAGAAGCTTCACCAGAAGTGAATCAATCCCCCATTAGGTTGTAATGTAAAGCCTAGTGCTCTAAATCCAAGACCGGGTGCTCCATCCGTCCAGGTTGCAATCAATCGAGTTGGGTCATCATATATACACAAGAAGGTGTGCACACCCTATGGGTGCGCTATGAAACCCAACCAATTGAATGTAGATGGAGGGTTTTTTTACTTACTAACAATGTAGGTGGAGGGAAAAAATAGAAGTTACCAAAATTTGAAATTCAATAAAAAAACTAAGGTAGTTGCACAAAGATAGTTTGGGAATGGAAAACAGGGTGACAAAACTTCTCACCAAATTGTTCTATACACTTTATATAATAGAAAGCCCCATGTGGTTTTGTACCAAAGTGCAACATTTAACTTCGTTAACTATAGATGTGAAATGACTATAATATCTTCAAACCCATGCTTTTTTTGTTATTTTCTTTCTCTTTCCTCTCTCATACGCATAATTTATAATTTCTAACATTAATTCAACTAATCATAAATTCTTAATTATTTATTGTAATTTCTAACTTTTTAATTTTATTTTATTTTAACTCACAATTAATCCTAAATCCTTAATTATTTATTGTAATTCCTAAATTTTTAATCTAATTTTAATTTAATTATATTTGAAATGAATCTTAAATTATTATTTTATATTTTAATTTAATTACATTTTAAATAACTTCTTAATTATATATATTTTTTAATCTTAGATCAATCCTTAATTTTATTTTAATTTAATTACATTTAATTTACATCTTAATCTAATTTTAGGTTTGTAGAAGATGGGGGTACAATTGTTTTTTTTGTTGTGTTAATTTTACTTTACTTTTTCAAAAAATCAAGCCCACTTTAAAAAAAAGTATGTATGATATACTTTCAATTAGTTCGGATGGAAAAACTAACGGTGGCACTTTAATCCAAAATTACATCACATGGGGATTTTCTGGCTATATTTGAACCATAGGGGGTAAAGTGCTCCGGCTTTTGCCCTGAATTATATATATGCTATGTTGCATGGACTTGGATGCTGGTGTGGGACCAATGTCGAATTCGCCTCCTCTTGCTCGAACACGGCAGAATAAAAAAGGAAGAAGGTATGCGGATGCTTACCTTATAAAGGAATTTCGGTATGTATTGGGTTCGAGATCTAGATCTACTGAATCACATCTTTATCGACTGTTGAATCTTGACTGCATCAACTGTTGAATCTAGGTCATGAGTTTGTGATTAAGATCAAGAGAGAGAGAGAGGGGGTTTGTAATGGACATTATGTTGATTGTTATTTGAGAAAGAGAATTAGGGTTTGCATTTGCATGGGATTTTGACCAGCTGGTTTTGGCGACTCTTGACTTGCTGGTTTGAATCGTTTTAGATGCAATTCCATTAGGTTTCCAGCGTCACTTGGGTTCCCATGCCATCATGGCTACATATTGGAAAAGCCATTTAGCTAGTTTTGGCTAATAGGATGGACTCAAATAAATAAAATATATGTTTGGGCTTACAAATAAGCTTTTCTCAGCCATAAAAGTTGGGCCTTTTAGTGTTTTCTAGTTGGCCAACATTCTCTTTTATTAACATGGGCTGTTATTAGAAAAACCCTATGGCCATAAAAATTATTCGATCTACTTTTTAAGTCTTGTTCATATAAAAAATTTATTAAGAAATAACTATTGAACGTATCCTGGTATTTGTATCCAAATTTGGATCCATATCTAAATATCCTTTTTTTTAAGTTTTGAGATGTTCAACCCCTAGGAACCCGCACCCGACACTCATACTCAAGTGTGTGTAACATAGTATATATGTATTGTGTATATATGTATAATTAGAAATGCAATTAAATTAGAAATTTTGCTAATAACTTAAAATTTAAATTATAAAATTGGGGGTATTTGAGTTGGTATGTAGTTTAATTGGTTAATATTGATTGAGTTAAAAAATAACGTGTATTGTAGTAGGAGAGGGAGAGAGAGAACATAGCATGTGGCTGTTAAGGTCATTTTTCACGTGATGTTAACGAAGATAGGGTTGCATTTTAGTTCAAAATCACATGGGGTTTTTTTTTATAATTTTTTTATTATTGTTTTTGAATGACAAGGAGTTCAAGTGCTCCAAAGCCAAACCACATGATGCTAAACTAGATTCTGCCTTCACGTTTTTAACTAGTGTTATGATACAACAACAAAATTCTAACGTAACATATTTGCAAATATTGTAGAAACTTGGAAGGAACCTTCATATAGATTACATGGAAGTTTTGAATGTTGGTAGCTAGCAAATTGCTTTACTAAGAAAAAAACAAACTTTAGACTTGCAAATAGATTTAATCCAAGAGTTTAGATTGGCTCTTATCAAGGAAAGTTGTTGAAATTTATTCAAAATTCAGTATGTTGCTGAAAGTGGATGGGCTTGAGTTGAGTGTGGAACAGTCAGTGGTTGAGAAGCTGTGTGGTGGAAGGAGAACCAGATATCATTGTGGCAAAGAAGATAAAATTGCTTAGAGAAGATATTAAAAGATGGAATGAGGAGGAGCTTGGAGACCTCTTGTAACGACCTGTATTTTATATCTGCAATTAATTTCTTCAAATAAAGGGCACTAAAATCCTCAATCATCTAAGAAATAATGTCTCCAAAATTACAATTCACAATTGTCTTGAAATATTAAATAATACACAAATAGCCCCAAAAATTCCATAATTAATAATTCTTCTAAAAATGTGAACTTGTACCGACTTTCACTCCAAATCAACACCCAAATACCCTGAGGATGAATAAGGTAAGCTTGACAGTCCATTAATCTGTCACCCTAGGGTGGTGGATCACGCTCCAAAAACATGAATCGGTGGATCGAGTGTCAATTCAATTTGCAGAATTAAATTTGCAAATTTGCTAATTCATTTAGGAAGCAATGAATCCGGGCTTATTCCGTATAAATTGCCATGGGTCTATGCTTTTAAGCCTTTACTTTAAAAGCATTAAAAGTCTTATGTTTACATGGCACAATATTGACCATGTAAAAGACATGTACCTACTGAAGGCAGTAAGCACAGCTGCTAGTGGCTGGAGCTTTTATAGACAAAAGCCTTTAATACTTTTCTAACTCACTCGATTTGCGATTGTGAAACTATGCAACAGTTGAGAGTGGGTTTAAAAAGCCACTGGACGCCTCAAAAATTTCAAACTTTCTGCATCCCATCAATGTGGGATTGTACAAACTGAAGAATTTTGGCGTTAATCAATTGGTTGAATTATACATATACATGTTTTGAAGGCGCTCCTGCTCTCAAGGTATTTTTAGATAGCCCGCTCTAGCTCCCTCTCCTGCTCCTGCATCCTGAATTGGTGTCTTAACTTGGACCGAGTATGCAAAATAATCAATAGAGAGAGAGAGAGAGAGACATACGTACTTAGGCTAAAGGTATGTTTATTGCATAAATTCGCTTTTTAGTGTAAAGGATTATATTAATTTTCTTTTGTTCTTGTAGATTTTAATAAATAAATAAAATCTTTTCCATGTTTGTGTCATGTTTATAAATGATATTTTACTAATAAAGAAATTCAAAATTTCAGTCGGGGAAAACCGTTCACTGGCAAGCCGATTGTTTTGCAAGGATTTCCATGCTTGCTCTCGACTTAATATAATATTTCTAGCATTAATATATTATACTTGTCAGAGTTTGACAACAGATATTTTTGATGGCTTTGATCCGGTACAGGTAGTGGGTTTTGACTTGTTACTGGCTTTGATCAAATTAGTCTCCCATAAAACAACACAAAAGGGTCATGGGCTCTTGGGGTCATTTTGTGTCATGTGAATTGCAATTGGAGTATCTAAATTGCTATTTTAGGCCGAGTTGCTCATAAATGAAAGGATTGCCCAACTTGCTCACATATTTTTCTTTACATGTTTACAGGATCATGCTTAATTCTTAGATATAGTGTGTGAAATATTTTTCATACTGTTATCACTGATTGTGCAGACCGGCCTTGGATCGAGCACAGAAGGATCCTGGGAAATTTTGTGAGAAGCCCCAACAGTTTTAGGGTAGCTACTAATGGTGCAACTTAGGCAGTCTCAACCCGAGTAAACCGAGTCAAGCACATATATTTTGGGACTTGGGCACTAGCTTCAAATAGTTTTGCTGAAAATATGAGGTGAATGAATTGCATGTGTAGGGATCTCAGAAATGATTTGTTTGTTTTGGAAGGTTATGTATGTATGTACCAGGCATGTTCCATTTTTGTTGTGTATTTTGTTGTTGAGTTTATACTCCTTGGTTTCATATGACAATATACATGGGCAGATCTATTTAAGTTTCTAGTAAAATTTCTCACTTTTTTCATAATTTTTGGGAAAAAAATGCTGAACATACAGAATTTTTGTACAAAAAATCATATATTATGCTTGGTTTCTAGTTTTCCAAAACACTTTTCAGAAAATTTTACTTTCTTATTTTCCGTGTTTTTTTGTTTTTACTGAATTTTTTTAATATTTTAAGCAATTTTTTTACTTTTTAGACACACCTAACATAAATACATCTAAAAAGTAAAAAAATTGTAAAAAAAATCTTTTAAAAATTCACTAAATACCAAAAATACAAAAAAATACAAGAATTCAGTAAATTTTTTGTATTTTTATGTATTTATTAATTTTTTAAAATATTTTTTCACAAATTTTTTACTTTTTAGATACATCTAAGTAAGGTGCATCTAAAAAAGTAAAAAAAATGTTTAAAATTTAAAAAATATTCACTAAAAACAAAAGAACACAAAAATCAAAAAAGTCAATTTTCAAAAAACTTAATTCAGAAAACTCAAACAAAACATAGATTAATGTGACAGACATTTTTGCAATGAATATAAATGAGATACATCTTTCTATACGAAGTTTTGTATACAGATTTGTATTGGTATTGTTCGTGTATGCATGGTATGTTTGGCAATGTCTATATTTATTATTTTTGTTTTTTCTTTTCAAAAAAAATTGAAAAACTCTATACATGGGCAGATCTATTTAAGCTTCTAGTAAAATTTCTCACTTTTTTCATAATTTTTGGAAAAAAATGCTGAACGTACAAAATTTTTGTGCAAAAAATCATATGGATTAATGTGACAGACGTTTTTGCAATGAATATAGATGAGATGCATTATTCTATCTGAAGTTTTGTATACAGATTTATATTGGTAGTGAATGTACCTACTCAAGGAAGATTCGTTTGTCGGTGTATGTATGATGTAAGTGAGTATGTTTGGCAATGTTTATATTTATTATTTTTATATTTTTTCATAAAAAATTGGAAACTACCTACAGAAATGTGTTTGACTACTTTTCTGGTTTAAAACAAATGTAAATATTTTTCAAAATTTTAAAAAATAAATATATAAAAAATTGTGTTTTTGTTTGTTTTAAATAAGTTTTCATTCTCTCACATGGTACCCCTTCTCACTCCAGCTTCACTAGCTTGTGTTAAAAGCCAATGTTAATAGAACGAAACTTTAAAAATGCGAGTGAACCATCTAAAATTTAAAAAATTTAAAAAATATTAGTAGGGAATGCATAAGGTATATGAACAATGCTTGGTGGCCCGAATATGAGATTGACTCAAATGACTTGAAATTCACTTTGCTGGTCGTCCGGCGAGGAGGTTGGCAGCTGCGGTCAACAAAGGTAACAACTGCGGTAGACAATCTTTCATCTGATCGTCCAGGAAAACGTCCAACCGGTCCTCCGGACGGACGACCGGCCAACACCTATTTGAACAATTCGAGCCCCCTTTAATTCAAGTTACCATGCTTTTTCCTATGCTATATGTACTAGACGACCCTTAATTAAATTTAGTGGCATCCTTCCTTTTATCCTTTGGTACAAATGGAATGTGGACCAACAAATCTCGACCACTTGTTAATTTACGCTTTGCCCATAATGGTCTCAATAATTTGCTTTAAATTTTTTTCTAAACCCTAAAAAATTGAAAATTAGTTTCTTGAGGAAAAAAAAATCAAAAGGACTTATCATTTTTATATAGTTTTATATTCTTGGAGGGCACAAATAATTTTTAAAAATTTAAAAATATATTTTGATATTTATTTTTGTAAAATTAATTTTTATTTTTAAAAAAATTCAGAAAGAACTTTAGAAAATCAAATCACACATTGCCTTCTTTTTTTTTTTCTTTTTTTTTTTTTTTTTTTCTCTAGATGAGTGATATTTTGTGTAAAAGGTACGCTAATAATCCAACATACTCAAATTTTTTCTTTTGGCAGATTATAATTTATATTAAAAGTTGTATCAAACACATTTATAATTTATTTTAGGTTTTTAAAGCTAATAATCTAAAAATTATAATAATAGAAGTTAACTTATAAGTAATACTAAATAGGCGTATAGCCACACAGAACTCTACCCACGAAGACAGGAAGTTATTAAGTGTTTGGAGCATGTTTAGTAGCAACATTTATATTTACAATTGAGATGTTCAACTTGAGAAAAACTAAACCTTAAAATTATAATAAAAAAACAAATGTATAACAAAAAAATAAATGAAAATGAAATGAAAATTTTTAAATATACCTAAAAATATGTAAAATTTTAAAGAAAATTTAATAAATGTGTCACATACTTTATACATGATCTGATTTTTTGTAAATTCTTAACAGAATCTTAACAAAAAAGGTTAACTGTAATAAGACAATACTGTCAAGGGTTAACAGTTGACTTTTGAAGTTTAGGGTCAAAATGTAAATGGGTCATAATTTAAGAGGGTTTAATGTAATTTACCCTTTTAATTATTACATAAATAATATTTCACTACAAGAATTAACACTTTTGGCAACAAAAAAATTGGTCGTTAAAAGTCTATTTTTGGTCGGCAAAAGTTATCCGCGACCAATTTTTTTTGTCGCTACTTTGGTCGCCAATTGAGGGTCGGCAAAAGTAATTCGCGATCAAAATTTTGGTTGGTCGGCAAAAGTTGGATTTGCCGACTAAATTTTTGGTAGCTAAATATTTAATTACCGCGACTAATTTATTTTGTCGCTAAAACACTTTGGTCGCGAAAAGTGATATTTTCCCGACCAAATTTCTTAGTCGCCAATTGTCACATTTCGTGACCAAAAAGTTTGGTCGCCAATTATTACATTTCGCGACCAAAAAATTTGGTCGCCATTTGTTACTTTTCGCGACCAAAACTTTTGGTCGGCAAAAGTGAGATTCCACGACAAAGAGCTTTTTTGGTCGGCAATAGATGTATTTTTTGCGACCAAAACTCTTGGTCGGCAATTGTCATTTTTTGTGAAAAAAAATTATTTATTTGTCGTGACTAATAAATTAGTCGCCAAAGTAGGAAAACAATACACCTGTAATTCCTAATAATTCATTCAATCCATAATAAACCTATAATTTTAAAGCATCATTCAAATTAACTGAATCATTAACATTCGACACAATACATAATTCATTAACATTTGACACAATATTACTATTCTAAGTTTTCATTCACAAGTCACATCCATCTCGCATAACAATTTGAAACAATACATAATTCAGATTTACAGCATCAGGAAAATTGCTTAATCCACTAAGTTGCCTTGATAGCCAATCAAAAAGATCCTTGCGGCCTTCGTGCCAAGCTTCGCATCCATCAAAGCAGTAGTGATGTAAGGCACCTAATAAAGAAACAGAATTGGAAAATTTATCAGAAAAGCATGATAAATATATAAAATTAATTAAAAAATAAACGAAATAGAGAAATTGGAACTCAATAGTTGAGGCAATGCTCTTTACGTATAGATAATGAATCCAATACCATCCTTTAACATGTTCAATTTATTAACGTATAGATAGTTCAATACTAAGTAGCCCTAACCAACCCAAGGTTTCTTGGTTTGATTCTGCTAGTTGCCCACCCAAACCAAACCGACCCATACACGTCCCTGTTCCTTCGTGAACCAATTTTGGAAACTGAAAATGTGCAAACTGCTAAATTGCATTTCGTTGTCATTTACTTCACAAAGTCCTACATGATAGCCTTTTATACATAATATGACTTACTCCTTCATTATTGGTAGTCCGTTTATGTGCATACACTTGAAGAGCCTCCTCTGCTGACATGCCACTATAAACAAGGTAAGCAGATACCATCAAGCCTGTCCGACCTTTGCTAACCTACAAAGTTTACATCATTGATCTATAAAACAAGTTCCAAGGGAAACTTCCCTTCTAACTAATCAGCAAGGATCAAAATTCCAACCCAGTGTCATGTCAGTATGCATGGAAACATTAATGTTTCAAAAAGACTATAGAAAGAAACGAAAAAAGGAACTTGGAAATAGATGGAAACATTTGGAAACCGTGACTAAAATCTATCCATACATATAAAAGCCCAATAATTGATTGATTGAAGATATTTAAGTCGTGGGAATCAGCCTCTCCATTAAGAAAAAAATAGTAATAAAGTGGAGGGAAAAAAATAGTAAAAAATTTCGGATCGCTTTGGATCACTAAATTTACTGTTTTAGAGCATAAGTGTACCAAGTTTCGGAACGTGCATTCCGAAACTTGAAAATTAAAGAGACAAGCCCAACCATACATACATGCACCAAAGACTAGAAAATTGTCAACCATCAACTACGTAACATCACAAGCCATCATAAACTAGAAATTGTCAATCGTAGACCATATATTTTTTCTATTCTCTTTTTATTTCATATATTTTTACTATTTTGCCATTGGTCCATTAGCTTTCCATCATGGTAATTGTAGGTTTCTCAAACCTTAGGGGTTTTTTGCCTAATTGCCAAACAACAGAGGAGGTAGGTGAAAGTCTCCTCTTTTTCTATCTGACTCACATAAAAATTCAATAAGTACTAGACAGAGAGATGAACTACACAGCCTCAGCCATTACTCATTAGGCATTACCCCAGGATTAAACAACACAAAAACTCTAAAAGACAATAAAAGATCAACAAATAAGAAACCCTACCAGAAGGGGATCAAAAGAAAATTTGAGCTTTAACTATAAAACCTTCTAGCTCTACTGATTCTTCTATTCCATCTAATAAATCCATTTAATAAAAAAACTATAATTAAAACTAACCATGCAAATTACTCAACATTCTTTCTCACCCCAAAAAAATAAAAATAAAAAATACATAAATAGACAGTTTTATCCTTTCGTGGCTTGATTCACAACCTATAACAGTCTAATCCCAAATTCATATATCATTTCGTGCCATCTGTATATACTCAAATCAGTTAAAAACTCTAACTCAACTGAAACTACTTAAATAGCTAGACAACTTACCGCAAGTGCCTTCGCTGAAACACCTTCTGTCAAAATCAAGGTACATTTATCAGAGCTCTTCCCTCTGGCATCATTAGCATCTTCTAGTTTGGTAATCCCAGTTATCCTCTGTCTCTTTGTCCCATCAGTTTTCTTAAGATCCTTGCTCTGCTAAAACTTTGCCCATGACAAGAGACTTTCCACTATTCCAAACTTGGACACTGCAGGAGAATTGACCACAAAAGCATCAAAATTACGCTCACAAAAGGAGTAAACAGCTTTTCTTTTTTAAAATTTATAATAATAATAATAATAATAAAGATTTCAAAATAATAGAACAAACCTTTCTTCAGGAACATGTTCATAATAATTCACTGCATTCACGGAACCTTGTTGTTTAATAAGTAAGAAATTAGGGCTCTTCATCATACATGTTCATACCTTATGTTGGGGACATCTCACCTGATCAGTGATCATAGAGGTTTACATAAAATCACATGCAATATACCTAAAATTAGAATTAGTAAGCATCCCACCTGATCAATGCTGTAAATGTCATCATCACAGTTCATAATCAACCTGATGGTTTATGCTTGGTTTTGGGATAGAAGCAATTCAAGCAAAGAATCAGAACATCTCAAGATACCTAAATTTGATCTGAAAACCAGCCCACATGAATGACAAAGCAGCAACTCTATATATAACAGGACATTTTGCATGAGGTAAATGATAGCCAAAGGTATGTTATTCTAAATAAAAATATATAAAAAAAGGGTTTGCGTCAGAGCACATTCAGCACGCACGTGCACACAAAAAAAAGAAAGAGGTATAAGATTCAACAATTTTTCATTGCGTATTTTATTCTATGATAAATTTGTTGTGCATGAAATGTCTCAGTATATATCATTACTTTATTCGCACCGTTGATATTTTTTACTCGAAACACACTACAATCTTCTTTACCCTAAGATACGCAAAGAATAAATTTGAGTACATACCACCATACATATTACACACTATACACAGTTCAATCTAACTTTCACTGTAACTATACATCGGCGATAACAACACATCAACGACAATTGGAATAACATTGGCGCCGACACATCACCATAACTACTCACCCATATGTTCACCCTCAAAGGATTGTTGTCTCTTGGCCGGTATTGAAGAAGCGATTGTCGTCAATGAATTGAATAAACAATTGCACTAAATAAACGATCGCTAGTACATTGTCGGCATTAAAGATCTTGGATTATGACCTCTGAAGATATGTGATTGTCACATTTGAATCTTATCTATGTCATGACCCAAATTGGCCCCTAAAAGTTTGGACATGACCATCCTGAAAGTTTAAACCTTGGAGTTAAATACTCACCATTATATATATATATATATATATCAAATGGGGCCTGGATGGAAGCAATTATGAAGTCAAAATAAGACAACCATTGAGCTGTGTCTACATGCTAGGATCATGACACATTATATACCCTTCTTATATATTCAGTCCCTACATGTGCTTGTACATACAAAGGGTAGCGACCCATAGATTAAGTGTTTAAAACAAACTAAACAAGTTGTTTAGGATTAGCAAAACATGCCATCACACACATAACCAAAATAAAACAAAAGGACCCTAGCTACAAAAATAAAAGTCCACTCGGGTACACTATGGAACAGGTCTAGCAAAAGGGCTCCTGAAGTCGACCTAGGGTTGTCCTCCACGTTGATCGCCTACACACAGAGTCATAACACAAAGTGAGTCAAGCTTAGTGAGTAATAGCATTGTAAAGGAAACAAGTGAATAAGCATAAACAGTAGAGACTGTAAATATAACTAGAAATTGGTCACTTCCATAAGCATACTTCAAAATGGCCTTAGGCCCATAGTTTAGTATAGAACGACCTTAGGCCCACATAGGATGCAAAACGGCCTTAGGCCCAACACAGCACGGAATAACTTAAAGCCCAACAAATCAACAGCTGTTTAGAGCAATGTAGGGTAGGTGGAACATCGGCATGTCTCCATCTCCCTTGGCTTAAGAGCCATCAGTCACATGCGATCTATATTGTTACAAAGTAGATGAAACATCAGCATGTCTCCATCTATCCCGACTTTTGAGCCACATGTCGTAAATTATGACAATTCACATCATAACGGCCTTGGGCCCACCTTTATTATGAGGCCCTCAACGACCTTAACCCATGATAGTGACATTGTTCCATTATCTCAATTAATTCCAGTCACATCACCACATTATTAACATATGTTATTCACAGCAAAAGCGTAAGCATGATTGTAAGGTAACAATACATAATATAACACTACTATTACTCACAGTGGTGTGGTTGCACGTTGGCCTCTTCTGGTAGGTGACCTACACACAGCACACACTTGTAAGTATTCCCTTTTTCTTAGTTTTTTCCTTTTTTTTTATCGTTCGATTCGTGAAGTTCCGTTCAATTATAAACACTATAGAGTAATCAAATAAACAGTTTAACACATTCAGAGGGTCGAGAAGGATAAAAGAAACCAACAGAATTTTCCTTCTTCAGTTGCACGTGCAGAAGTCCCTCACCGCACGTGCCTTTATTTCAGTATGCAATCTCTGGTCTCCCCTATTTTCTGCACGTGCGGCTGTGAGCCCCGCACGTGCGGCGGTGCCCTACACGTGCAATCGTGGGCTTTGTTTTGAGCAGTCCGAAGTTTAACAAAATTTCATCTTTTCCAAAGGCATCTTAAGGCTCATTTGTAAGCAAAATTCGTTCTCTATTACATTATGTGACCATACAAAGCATGAATTTTATAAGTAATGAATCATAACTCATGTAAAGATAATTTATATAACTTAAAGATCACATTCCTTTTACCCTTTCATGGTGAACCAAAAGAGAATGGAAAGGGATACAACATATAAAGGTCAAAACATGCAAAACTTGAAGATTAGAAGGAAACACAAAGGAACTTCATAATTCCCATGAGTATTTCTTCAATCTAACTCTCTAATCCAAAACCCTAAGTTAGATGATGGAAAACTCCATTTCAAACCTTGATGCTAAACAATTGAGGTGAGATTTAGAGTCTATTAGTTGATTTATACATACCTTGAACCTTACTCTTTGAACCTCTTTCTAAGCTCCTCAATCTTCAAACTTTAGTTGATCTTCTCTCCTTCTCTTTTTTTTCCCTTCTTTCCTTTCTCTAGAACTCTCCTAGGAAATATGTTTTATGAATGTAAGTCTAAGTCTCTTCCTAAGTTCATATATGTATCTAAGGCCTAAGTTATAAGCCTAATTTGGTTAATTTAAGTATTGAGCTCAAATAATTCGATTTAATTCGTTACAAATCGAATTTTTACAAAAATTCATATTATGGCCTAAAAATCATGTTGATTATAACGGTAAAGTCAATTTCGGGTTTTCACGCTGCTAAGGCTTTCAAATTCTAGTCCAAATGTCTCAATCCCAACAGATTTTTCCTCACAACCGACAGATATAATTCCAAAATGAGACAATTCACATAATTAAACATAATTCCGCATGGAGTTTTACTTCAAACACATAATTACACGTATAATTAAAGACTAAAAGCATATAAGAGGGTCGGGTCATTACAATCTAAGTTAATTTTTCATATCTATTTTTGATTGGTTAGCTATTCACCTTTCATACATTTCTTATTTCGAATTTGAGTCAACACTGGTTATCTGAACATATTATTATACAACAAAATAAAATTAAACAAATTAAATATGTTCTAATTATTTCTGCTGAACAATTTCAACTCGTTCGGACTTATTATATTCAATTTTTTTATGTATGAACATTTAATATTTGATCAACTTTAATAATTTGAACAAAATAATTTTGTTTGCACATAAATATTTGAACATTGTGCAAATGTTCAATTCTGGTTATTTGAACAAACAAAATCATCCTCCCAATAACTTTGCGAACGAGGAAAAAAAAAAAAGAAAAGAAAAAAAAAATCCCATTTGTAAGTAGTAAATGGTCCTTTTCATTGTTGTATTGTTCCAAAGTAATAATTAGAGTGTCATTTATGATGTGCAAATCTTCAAAAATCGATTGATTCCAATGTTCTTTAAATCCTAAATTTTCAAAGACAATAATGTTTTAAGTTGGGGAGAGAAATTAAGAAAAGAATGAGGTGAACTAATTGATAACGAATGATATTATGGAAAATGCTTTGGTGTGCAATGCACATTGTATGCAATCTTACACAAAATTACATAAGTTTTCACAAATTTACATAGGTGATCTCACAAAAATGCATTATGTAAGTTTGTGAAAACTTATGTAATTTTGTGTAAGGTTTCATATGGTGTGCAATGCACATCGAAGAATTTTCCTAATATTATAAGTGTAGTGTATTAGATTATAATGGAGAAGATGATAAAAAAAAATACATAATTTATAACCTATTGGGGTGTATACCATATGCACCCCTAATTATGATATGTACATCTTTGTGACTTATTATGTTGTTAGTTATAATTTATTGTGATAGTAATTATAATATTATTTTAGTAATGATCCATAAATTATTTGTTATATCTTATGTGATGTTTGGTTGTAACCTTTTTTTTTTTTGGGTAAATTACACTTACACTTCCTGAGGTTTGGGTTTAATACATATCACCCCCTGATGTTTGGGAAATTACACTAACCCCCCCGTCATTGTAATTATTTACACGAAATGAAGACATTGAACTCATGCACTCTCTCTTTTTTTGTTTTGCTTTACTTTCTCTTTTTTTCCCCCATTTCCTTTACTTTTTTTTTTTAAAATGTAATTTCCTCTATTTTTCTATTAGGAGTTGTTACCTTTTATATAAGCAGGGGTTTGTGAAATGAAACTATTAATCACAGGGGTGGGAATGTAATTTCCAAAACGTCAGGGGGTGAGTAGTAATTGGACCAAATCTCAAGGGGTGTCAATGTATTTAAGTTATGATTTATGTAGGATTGAGTTATGACATTTGTGGTAATTAAACCCACAAATGACATAACTTACATATGTACCCCACCATTTCCCATCTATATGTGATGGTGTACAAAGGGTATTTTGTATTTTGATATATGAATTCTTTGAATTGGTAGAATATACACCATTATTACCCTTAAATAGTTATGTTAATTAAGGATATTATTGTAATATAAATTTATTATTTTAATGATGTGTATTGAAAAAAATTTATGGTGTGTGAATAGAATTAGTCTAATTATTAATATGTATAAATGTTACCAATTGTCTGTATTTTTTAAATAAAAAAAACTTGCAATGAATTTAAATTTCTCTAACAAAAAATAAAAAGCACAAATTATAAATATATTCATGTGATTTTAAAAATTATATCCGCTTTTTCATATTTTTAATCACATAATAAATTACCCATTTTATTAATAAATCACCAAATCAATTAACACTTTTTAATGATATTAAAAATATATTTCAATTAACAATTCATGAAATTTTATCGTTGTATTGGAAAGTAGTTAATTTTTTTTTTATTAATTCTGTTAAATAAAAAATTATAAAAAGATGAAATTTATAATTTTCAAAACCACAAGGGTAATCCATATTTTAAACAAATATATTTTTGTTTTATCCAAATAAAAAAGGGAGAATTTCAACATAGTAGGACACACAAAAAATGACAAAAATATGTGCGGTGCAAGCGATTTTGTGATGGGGTGCAAATGAAAAATTGTGGAGTGCAAGTGCGACTTGTGGATCCTCTATGAAAATACCTTCCTCTCCATATGGTTAGGAGATATAAGGAGATGATGCCACCTCATTAATGAGGTATCTTGCGGCTGAGATTGCACAACCGAATTGCATAATATGGATGTCCGGCTGAATGATTTCCAGATGACCGCCTAGACGACTGGAGTCACTTTTGTCAACCTCAATGGTCATTCCACGTCTACCGATGTGTCAACCGACGACCGCCCGAACGACTGGAGTCACTCTTGTCAACCGCAACTATACGAATGTATTAATCGGTATCTGCCCAGATGACTAATTGGATGACTACCCAGATGATCAGTTGGACAACTAGCATGCACATCTCCAGCCCATATGGAGAGAGCAGTATCTTCATAGAGGATCTTGATTCGTGACTTGCCCCCTCCATATTTGTGTAAATAAATTTTTTTTGTTCTATTAAGATGCAAGTCCCCAAATAAAAAATGAGTAATAATATGAACCCATCCTTATCAACTCAAAAATTATATTTTATAATTCAAATTTATTCTATACATAAATCTCATGCGACACAAATTAATTTCAATCACATAATCATGAAAAATACCATCTCTCAAACATGTCAGCTAATAAACCCTACCCTACCCAAAAAAAAAATCCCTCTCCCCAATGTCTTCTATTCTTTCCTAGTTGAATGATTCACACACACACACGCACACATGCACGCATATATATCTATACTATTATTAAAAGCCAATGGGAATTTTGATGTCCTGAAGCCTTGCCTAAATTTTTTTTTTCATTTTTCCTAAAATGACCACAACTTCTTAAATAATTATATTATTTTTATACTAATATCAGTTTATAGTTAAGGGTAATATCATAAATTCAAACCAATCAATTTCACTACCCACATTTCCAAATTGCACAGCAGTTATAAATTGAATACTAGAGAGAGAAAATACCTGTAATAAAGAAAAGAAAATACCTTATCTGTTCCAGTAAGGAGGGAAGATGTAGAAACAAGAAACAGAGAGAGAGAGAGAGAGAGAGAGAGAGAGAGGCGATTGAACAGAAGAATGAGCAAAATGGTGTATGGGGAAGAGAATGAAGGAGAAACAAAAACAGGGAGAAGGAAAAGAAAGTACCTTATTTGTTTAGTTTACAAGTGAAATGATGAGAAAGAGAGAGGGCTTCATATTTGTGAGTATATTTTAATTTTATTTGAGATAAAGTAGCAGTCTATCAGAATGTATGTATATATATCATATCAAATTTTAAAAAAAAAATTATGCAATTGAATATATAAATTAAAAAAACAAAAATAAATTGAATGAAGATGTATTAAAATTTTTATCAATTGAAAAGTAGTGTTCCTTAATTCAATTTTTATTGACTCAATCGCATAATTTTTTTTTTAAAATTTACACACGCATTGCGTGTGCCTTAACCGCTAGTATATATATATATATATCAAAAGAGAAGCTTGAACTGCTAAAAAAATTAAGCATGAAACGAAAGAGGAATCAGAGGAAAAATAAAGCAATCGATGATGGTGAAGAAGAAGAAGACAGAATCAGTAGATTACCAGACTCGATTCTTCACAAAATCCTCTTGTGTGGGTGAAAATCCGACCACACTGCAATCTTAGTATCCAGCTGGAGAGCACCGGCAGAATAGATGGCACCTGTCTAACCTGCAACAGAAAGAGAAGACTCCGGTGGTGGTTCACTACCCGGGGGTACTCCGACGATCAAGTCAGTACTCAATATCTCTCAAAGATAAATCAATTATTCAACTCACAAGCTTGAGCATAAAAAGCATACCTTAGACCCATGGGGGTGCCTCTCTTTTATAGCCAACATAAACCTAGTCCCAATAGAAGCCTAACTTCTATGGACTCAGGGTTACTGCTAATCTTGGACTCCCAGTAAGATTAGGATAAACTCTCTAAGAGTTTTATCTTTATACAAACTGAAGTTTTCTCTCATTCTAGGACTCTTGTCCCTCATCCAGGTTGAGTTCCCTTTTCATTCTAGGACTCTTGTCCCTTATCCACTTATCTCGGATTCCGATATCTTCGGAGATAACCTTGGCATTGCCGAGATCACCTCGGCGTCACGACCAGGACATGTGGCACCTCGGCTGACACGTCGGCGTCACCTTGCCACGTGTTGGTACTCAAAAAATATATCCCCCCAACTGCCCCCTAGGTTCTATTACCTCGGCATTATGAGGTAATGGAACCTACACTGTTCGTTCATCTGTGCCCCTCTGTCCGAGATCAAACTCGCCGACCTCAAAGTTCCCTGGACTTTACTGTCCACTGGTGTCAAGAATCAAGTTTCATGCTTTCCAAGTTGCTTGAAATCGCACCTCCTAGCCGAGGTTCTGGTTCCATTAATTCGTAAACTCCAAGAGCTTTGCAACTGCTCCACTCACACTCTCTAGTGAGTTTTCGATTTCCAGTCATCTATTTGACTCCGACGATTTTCATATCGGCGTTCATTTCACTTGGTAAGTTCATAAACTCTTTACTTGCTATTAAGCTCAATCTTTCATAACTCTTCTGAATCTGTTTACTTGCCATCTGTTGCCTTCTATTTTCGTCTGTTTTCAAGTTTTGAATTGTTTGAATGCCTGGCACTGTTCTTGTTATATCCGCTTTCTGTTGCTAGCATCGTGTCTGGGTCATTACTTTCTTGTTCTTTATATACTTACTTAGTGCCTGTGCACTTAGCTTTATTCTTGAACTTTGTCGTCTTCTTGACTATTTTTCTCTTTTTTCATTTAATCCTCTGGCTTTTTCTCTTTCTAGCTCTTTTGCTTAAATCTGTCATTGTTCCAAGCTTTCAAGCTTCTGCAACTGTCTTCGTTCCTCTCCTCCGGTGAAGCTTACGTCATTCTGTCATTGTTGTCAGACTTCGGCAATTCTCATTCCGGCTTCCCTCTTTCTGGTAAGCCACTGTTCCTCCTGGTTTTATTTCTTGTTGCTTTCCAAGAAGCTCTGCTTCATTGTTAATCACCATTGCTGTTTTACCCGTTGTTTCTAAATCATCTTTTGTTGATTCCTGCCACTGTTCTTGGCTTGACACACCTGTGAAATCCTTTTGTCTTGATTTCCTGATAGCTTCATCACCATTCTTGATTACGAATTACATTCTTGTTTGTGTCTTTTTCCAGATTCTTGCTTTCAAACTCCGAGGTGCCAATCGCCGAGAAGAGCCTTGATCAAACTCTTCGGGAGATCGATGCTGAGCTTGAGGCCGAGAAGGCTGCTGAGAAGTCTTCCCAACTGTCTTCTATATCCTGCCATTGATGCTGAGTAGTTTTGTTTCTTTCTTTTACTCCTTGTACCTTGTACTTTGTCCATCTTTGTATGCTTTTAATCCAGCCGACGTGCCATTTTTGTAGTCTGAATAATTTATTTTTCAATATTCAGGCCGAAGTGCCTTCTTTCTTCTTTAAATGCATTTCTCTTATTTCTTCTTTGAATGTATGTCTTCTTTTTTCTACTCTTGTATGATTCTATACTTAGAATAATTTGCATGTCTTCAAAGTACACCTTGACTGTGCAATCTCTTCGGGTAAAATACCTCTATCACAACTTCTAATCTTGCTCATCTCGGCCTTGTCCTAACACTTGAAAATATTGTAACAAATATTTTCACAAGTGTTGCTTAGGACTTGTCACTTTCTCAATGTCTTCTATCAAGACTTCAGTTTTCCATATTTCAAGTTTTGACAACTTGGTAGTCTCGGCAAGTACGCAGATATTGCTTGAGCTTGACTTTAACTTGTAAATTTTTCTCAAAAATTTCAACAAGTGTTTAACTATCATCCTTTATCATAACCTCGGCTTAACTTCAACTTGTAAATTTTTCTCTAAATTTCAACAAGTGTTAAACCATCTTCCTTTATCATAACCTCGGTTTAACTATAACTTGTAAATTCACACAGAATTTCAACAAGTATTTAAACCAATCTTCTTCCGATACGACCTCGGTTTAACTTCAACTTGTAAATTCACACAGAATTTCAACAAGTGTTAAATATCACATCGGTTTAACTTCAACTTGTAAATTCACACAAAATTTCAACAAGTGTTAAACATGACCTCGGTTTAATTTCAACTTGTAAATTCACACAGAATTTCAACAAGTGTTAAACATGACCTCGGTTTAACTTCAACTTGTAAATTCACACAAAATTTCAACAAGTGTTAAATATCACATCGATTTAACTTCAACTTGTAAATTCACACAGAATTTTAACAAGTGTTAAACATCATCTCGGTTTAACCAACTTGTAAATTACTACAAATTTCAATAAGTGGTATACATCATATCGGTTTAACCAACTTGTAAATTGCTACAAATTTCAACAAGTGGTAAATATATTCTTCTTCTCTCTGCCCCCTGCATGGCTTCCACATACTCCTTTGCGAACCTTATAAAAGGTCTTCAACCTGGCTAACTGTAGTCCAACTTTGTGTGTTTTCTTTTTTGTCTCCTGGGATCTGAGATTCGCTCACTGACCTCTTCTCTTTTCAGACTTAAGTGCCGAGATCTTGTCTACTAGAATCTTGGATCTGCTCACTCAGGATGAGTTCTTCCCTTCTCGGACCTACTCATCTAGGCCGAGATCATGTCTTCCAGGATCCGGGATCTAGAATCCGGGATTTGCTCACTTAGGCTGAGCTCTCGTCTTCTCGGGCCTACTTGTCTAGGCTGAGATCATGTCTTCTCGGATTCGGGATCCAGGATCTGGAATCCGGGATCTGCTCACTCAGGATGAGTTCTTCTATACTTGAATGTTATCTCTTTGAGAGCGCTCATGCCCCCTGTCTTTGCATCCCTTCTGGAAGGATCTTCGTTCCTTCGCAAGTATCTATTCTTCCATACCTGGAGGTCATCTTCGTTGTAGTATCCGCTTCGATCTGTTGTCTTTAGTGCGTCACCTTCCTGGCCGGCGTCTTTCACTCCGTGACTCTGGCCACGAGTTTCTGTGTTGCGGTTGTCCCCTTCAACGTCGAGGTTGATAGGTCTCCCATTCCCAGCAGGAGCGTTGTCTCCAGTCTGATCCTTTTGTCCGTCATTGGCCATCTATTCTTCTTTCTTTCATTGGCCATCTATTCTTCTTTTTTTCCCACAGATGGCGCCAAATTGTGTGGGTGAAAATCTAACCACACTGCAATCTTAGTATCCAGCTGGAGAGCACTGGCAGAATAGATGACACCTGTCTAACCTGCAACAGAAAGAGAAGACTCCGGTGGTGGTTTGCCATCCGGGGGTACTCCGACGATCAAGTCAGTACTCAATATCTCTCAAAGATAAATCAATTATTCAACTCACAAGCTTGAGCACAAAAAGCATACCTTAGACCCATGGGGGTGCCTCTCTTTTATAGCCAACATAAACCTAGTCTCAATAACTTCTATAGACTCAGGATTACTGCTAATCTTGGACTCCCAGTAAGATTAGGATAAACTCTCTAAGAGTTTTATCTTTATACAAACTGAAGTCTTCTCTCATTCTAAGACTCTTGTCCCTCATCTAGGTTGAGTTCCCTTTTCATTCTAAGACTCTTGTCCCTTATCCACTTATCTCGGATTCCAATATCTTCGGAGATAACCTCGGCCTTGCCGAGATCACCTCGGCGTCACGACCAGGACACGTGGCACCTCGGCTGACATGTCGGCGTCACTTTGCTACACGTTGGTACTCAGAAAATATATCCCCACACCTCTCATCCATGGATGACCTCGTCTTCGATTTCGATCAATTTCTGTCTCATCAAACAAATGCTTATTACGATACCACAATACCTCGTTTCACATACTTTTTGAATCAGGTGTTGTCTCTCGGAGACAACAACTCCAATCTCTGCAGATTCTACTTCTCGTCCGATTATTTTGGTGATCAATGCCTGGTCAAGAAATGCATATGTTACGCAGTTTGCACAATGTTCAAGCACTCCATGTGGGGGCATTTTGTTTTCCTACACCCTATGAGTTTCCTCGCTGCTTCATTAACTGTGGCTCTTTAAAACAACTTAAATTGGTGTTTTGTGAGTACAATAGTATGCCTTGGGACACGCCGTTGGGCTTGCCGGGATTAAAGACTCTGGATCTTCATCGTTTCGCACATGGGTCTTCTAATTTTATCACTCAGACTGTTGTCAATTGTCCCAATTTGGAAACTTTGATTTTGGATTACTTATACCTAGAATGTTTAAATATCACTGCTCCTCAACTTAGGAAGTTGGAATTATGTTACCAGAGACAGTCTATTTCAGAATCTTATGAATCAAAGATTTGTGATTTCAGCACCTAGGCTGACTTCATTCGAGTTCCAAGGTAATGCTTCGCCTGTCTTTTCTCCGACCAGCTTTCCCTGTTTGGTCCATGTATATGTTGACCTTCACCCACATTTTCATTTGGGTCATTTTGATTCAATCGTCAAGGAAAGGATGCCACTCATTCTGATCAACATGCTTGGACAGCTTGGAGAAGCAAAATCCGTTACACTGCCCCTGTCGAAGCTTGAGGTAATTTGATACTATTGATTGTATTGTTGAACCATCTCTCTAGTGCTTTATCTAAAAAATTGGGTTTTAAATAACATTTCATAAAAATACATTACCGTTATTTGCTAAGTTCAAGTTGTGATGTTATGCCGAGTTTCTCACATGCCACCTTCGCAATTTAGCCGACACGGCTGCAGTGAAATCGCAACTTGAATGCACGCTTTTACCCAAAAATTATATTTCAAGTGGAACATGCAACATTACCCTCGGTCACATGCCACCCCTTTTTACGACGGTTACTACTTACTACTCTCTATTGAAATCTTGTTTTTAGGGTCTTTTTTTTGCGAATAGAATACCAGGGAATTTCTTTCCCAGGCTCAATTTTTCCTTCAATTCCATTGTTTTAATTGCTGCTTTACTTGAAAGTGGGAGAGGGCGGGTCGATGAAGCATAGATACTTCAAATAAGGTGACGTATCTATATGTATCCGTATCGGATGCCGATGCTCCTTGGATACTCACGGATACATATCAGATACTTATTAAAAGTATCGGATACTTCTTAATTAATTTTTTATTAATTTTGAAGTATCGGATAGTCAAAGTCACGTATTACTTGTTTTACAAAATTAGAATTGTAACATTTTTTGCATAGTATTATAATAAAATATAATTGTAAATATAAATGTAAGAATATTTTACTAATACTTTGTTTAGTTTTTTTATATGAAGAACATAATGAGTTAAATAATAGAATTTGTCAAATTGATGTATCCTGATTGTTTCAAAATTAGTTAAAAACCAAGAAAATAAGGACTAACAAGAGAACATAATAATATTAAATAAATAAGAAAGTAAACTTGAGTACAACAGTTTTTACCAGTGCCAAAGGGAAAAGAACAGGGATAAGTTGTGGATTGTTCAATTATTGTAATATAAACATATTAGACTTGATATTGAAATGAAATATTTGTAAGACTTATTGAAAATTTAAAAGGTAAACAAGCTACTAGCTTTAAATTAATAGTTAATTCTTAAATATTAGTATTTTGCATTATAAAATTATATTGTGGTTTCTTAACATTCTTTAATATGTGTAACTCAGTACTAATTAGTGTGTTTAGTTTTAGTTTTCTAAATTCAGTTTTTTGAAAATTGAGTCTTTTATTTTTCGTGTTTTTTTGTTTTTTGTTAATATTTTTAAAATTTTAAGCAATTTTTTTTTTTTACTTTTTTAGATGCATCTTACTTAGATGTATCTAAATAGTAAAATATTTGTGAAAATATATTTTTAAAAAATTAATAAATACACAAAAATACGACAAATGTACTAAATTTTCGTTTTTTTTTTTTTTTTTTTTGGGTATTTAGTGAATTCTTTAAAGATTTTTTTCATAAATATTATACTTTTTAAGTGTATTTATGTTAGGCGTGTCTAAAAATTTTAAAAAATTGCTTAAAATATTAAAAAAATTCATTGAAAACATTAAATATGGAAAATAAAAAAGTAGAGTTTTTTGAAAAATAAAACCAAACAATAATTTTAAAAAATATATTTTTCACAAATATATCCTAGCCATACCCGTATCCTATTTTTTTAGGTTTTGTCGTATCTCTATATCGTGTCTGTATCCATGCTACCTAGGGGTGGGTGGAAATTACAGTGGATGAATTGAAGAATGCTTTCTCCAGACTCCATTCAACATCATTGAACCAAACCCATCACATTGTCTAGGGATTAAAAAAGTCTTTTTTTAGCTGGGGTTTCACAGGGTGAACTCCAGGAATGATGGGTAGCTTACATATATTGCTTCTTTGATGTCCATGAGGGCAATACATCAGCAATTGATTGGTTCAGTCAGAATCTAGTTCTGGTGTAGATGGGAGAATGAGAATGACATGTGGACTGGAAGTCCTTCCTCAAGTGTCCAAGAGCTAGCCCTGTAGTAAATTCTAGCATCGATTTACCATTTTGATTCGTACCAAATTCTTATGCGGTGAAGCCCTTGAGACATCACATTTGTTCTCCACCTTGATTACTGAAAAAGGAATCAGATATACCAAAAGCCTTATCTATTAGCTGTGCATCTTTTAAAGCCTTCCACTTTCAGAGATGAAGAAATTTAATTGTCAAGCTTACTTCTAGCTTCCCCAATTTTGGAATTATGAAGTTCAGTTGTTTAAGAGGTTCGAGATGCAAAAAAAAATTTCCCCAGTCATCAACTTTGGGAATTTCCGTAACTTTTTTAGTTTATTTTATTTTTTAAATTACATTTCTGCATTTGACAATCGATTGTAAATTTCTATTTATTATCACTAGAATGTTAATGATATGAAAAGCTATAGTTATACTTCATTGAGCCGCTTAAACTCTCAAACATAGCATAAAACAAGGAAAGATTCTAAGCTCAAATCTCATTGCTTGTCCAATAATAAATTATATCCATGTGTTTACTCACTCTTGGGGAGGATTTTAGGAGTGATTGGCTCACCTTTGTGGACTAGGATGACAAATAACTATCTTAATAGACTGTTTGCTTTTGAAATTTTTTGAAATTAGTAACAAGATTGCTATGATACCCTTGGTAGTGCATTTCCATAGATTATGATGTTCCATCCATTTTTGACCAAATATTGTAGTATGGGAGTCATTTAAATCAAATTTTGTAGTTACAAATAGTCACGCTGAATTCCGAGTGTGGTATATCTATCGTAGGCATTTGCTGCACTTCCAACCTCATATATGACAATGTACAATTTGTTGTAGGTGCGTGGATCATATATAAAAATAAATAAGCACTCACTAACTACTACTTGTTATTGCCTAATTCTATCTTTAAATTGTCTTAGCTATTGAATCCAAATTAATTATCTGTTTTTATTTGTTTTGCATATGGTAAGTTAAGTTTCTTACAACGGTTCCTGATTCTCTCAGAAGTCATCCTCCATTTCATAAGTCGAAGCATCTACAGTTGACACAAGAAGGATCATCGTTGTCTTTATCTCTACCGCTAAATGTGATTAACTACTTGACCCAAAGTTCCTCATGTGGCGAAGCCTTGGTCATGAACTTCTTCTCTATGCAATAATCAATCCATTTTTATTCATGTTTGTACCCTTAAAAATGCACATGCCTTACGTAAATAATTCTAAAAAGTTAAAATTTGGTACAAACTGCGTTGTTCAACTTATGATCTAATCTCTACTTTGATTTTGTTTTTTAGGTCCTTAGGTGTAAATGGAAAGCATTCATAATGAAAAATGGTAAGTGTTAAGAATAGTGATTAGCATTCTCATTTGTCATGTCTATGAATCTTGTGTTTGTGATTCTTTTTCTAAAATTCTTTTTCTTTTTCTTTTTGTAAATTTATTTTTAATTTTTTTCTTCTTTTCTTGAATGCAGTAAGTGGCAATAAATTGTCAACTCCATGGTTTAATATCATAGATTTCAAGCAATCTGGTAATTATGAATGATTTATTGTTGGGAATTAAAAATGTTGGCAAACTTGGTCTTGTTACGTGATATCTTGAGGACGCATTATGATACAACAACAAAAATTCTATGTTATAATATTTGCAAACATTGTAGAAACTTGGAAAGAACCTTCATGTAGATGACATGGAACTTTGTGAATATTAGTAGCTGTCAAATTGTTTCAGTAAGAAAAAACAACTTTAGAGTTGCAAATAAATAAATCCAAAAATTTAGATTGGTTTCTAACAAGGAAAGTCTTTCATGATTTAGGTACTAGGGCACAACATCAAGAGCCTGGTTGATTAGTAGGATTAATAGTGAGGGAGTTAATAATATATGAGATTAGTATAGGATTGGTTATCCAGTTGGATTAGCGCAATACATAATGCTCTCTTATTCACATTCGTTTTGTAGTAGATATGGATATGTATTTGTGTCATTAGTAGGGCTGCAAATGAACCGAGCCGATCCGAGCCGAGTGTTGCTGAGTTTGAGCTCGGCTCGTTTACTTATCGAGCTCGTTTATTGAGCTCAAGCTCGGTTCGATAAGGAACTTGACTCGAGCTCGGCTTGAGCTCGACTCTTCAATATTAATAAAACTCGAGCTCGGCTCGACTCGATAATTTTTTTTTAAATATTATTTATATTATTTAATATGTAATTTAATATATTATTTAAATTATTTAATATATAAATAATATATTTATTATATAATTTAAATAATAATAAATAAGCCGAGCTTATATGAGCTCGAACTCGGCTCGTTTACTAAACGAGCCTAATATTCGAGCTCTAGCTCTAGCTCGGCTCAGCTCCGCTCGTTTACTAAATGAACCGAGCCGAGTCGAGCCCTTAATGAGCCGAGCCGAGCCGAGCCGAGCCGAGCCGAGCCGAGCCGAGCTGAGCCGAACTTGTTCATAAACAGCTCGATTCATTTGCAGTCCTAGTTATTAGTCGTAGGATTAAAAATCTATTTTTGTGTTGGATAGAATGGCCAGTGAAATTTAATCCGAATAATAAAATTTGCAACTAAGCAATGAAATGTGAATTTCATAGATTAATAATCCAAATTCTATGTTATAATACATTCAATCAAACAAGCCCCAAAAGGATTGTCATACTTGCTTACATATAAAATTAGTTTCAAGTTTTGGATGTGGATATTATTTACAAATCGTGCTTTAATTCATAGATATTATGTTTCCAAGTATTACTTCGTGCTGTTATCACTGATTGTGCAGATCAATCTTCGTCAATCCTTCAAGTTCAGCTCCAAATAGTGAGAGGCCCGCAGTAATTCTAGGGTAGTTCTAAATAGTTTTTTAAGTAAACTGTAAATATGGGATGGTTGTAAATGTGGGTTATTGGTTTCTTGGTTGTGGAAGGAGCAGAATGCTTAGATTATATCGGATAATTGCAGGGACTCCAGAACTACTGTTGAAGAGATTGAAACAAATGTTAGGACTCAACTCTGCTACACGCAGCCTGACAGATGGTTGCAAGGTAAATGGATGGTGGATAGTTAAGTAAATGCTACCTATTATTGAGTTTGCCGAAATATCTTATGGATTAATGGCAATGTTGTTGGTTTTTGTATTGTCATTTTCTATGTATGTTGGTTTAGCTGATGTTTTTGGGTGGTGCCGTCCTCCTAGATTGATTCCACCCTTGGTGTATTTCGATCTTTTTAATTACAGGAATGACTGTTTTGGAAGGTAGGTGACAGTCATGTTCCCTTCTAATTGTGGTGTATTTTGTTTTTAATGAACTTTTTTAAAAAAAAAATTAGAATCATTTCGGTTCTTAGATTCAGCTCGACAAGATGAATTGAAAAATTAAAACAATTAATTTCAAAAAAAGCCCAGTAAAACCAAAAGTAAATAAAAGTAGTAGACTTTTTTTTGGTTTATTTCGACTTTTTCAAAAACAAAAAATTGAAATTGTAGAATTTTTTTTCCCCTTTTTAGATTTGCTTATACAAAATGGATTAGAAAAGTACAAAATTTCATATAATTTTTTTAAAAAATCTTTAAAAAAAAAAATTGGAAAGAAAGTGATTTTTTTTTTAAGTGTTGCCAAACACCCTGAGAAAAAAGAAAATCACATTTTTTTTATACAACCTACCATGTTTGGCAAGATTTAAAAATGTTTTTTATTTTTATTTTTTTTAGTAAAAAAGTTTAAAATTTTTTGCTTCTTAGATCTTTTTAGTCTATAAAGGTTTAAAAAGTTATATATAAAACAAAAAAGTTAACTATGAACAAAAAAAATGATAAATTAT